>PVIC010000741.1:49145-90856 GCA_004025085.1 Thryonomys swinderianus | reverse complement strand
GATGGTTGGCAGTATCTAAGAATCCATTATTCCACCAGTATGGTTCACTTTAAAAACTCAACTTCCAAAAGCCATAGAAAACATGCTTTTTAATTTTGCAGATATAACAGAATTCCAAAGGATGTTTGATGTCCTACAGGATAGCATTTCTGTGAAAAAAAATACTGATTTTAATGTTCACCTTGAAGAAATATACATCTTTTTATTAATATTTTGAATTATATTTTAAAAGTTACTTTTTGAGGTGGGAAATAAATGTACATGATATTAACATTGAAAAGGTACAGTTGAGTATACAGACAAAAGGAAATCTTATTTAAACCTTACAGGCCAAATGACTGTTGCCCCCTCCTATGGTAATTATTGTTATCTCTTTGATCAAGACCATATCATTTAATTGCTTCATGATTGTACTATTATTTATTGAGCCAGGCATTGTTCTAAGCACTAAATATATGGTACAGAGGAAGAACCCATACAGTGTGTCCCCAATTAAGTATATATCTTTGTTAGGAGGGAAGGGAGAAGAGGGAGGGGAAGCAGCAGAAAGTATTTGTCATTGAATGACAAGTACTGTGGAAAAGGTTAAAACAATAATAGGAATTAGAGAATTGTATTGAGGCAGCAGCATAAAGAAAGGATAGAACAAGCCAGGCAGTTGCCTGAGGAAAACAGTTTTGGGCAGAGTAGTGGCCCAGGTGAGAGGGTACCTGGCACATGCAAGAGGCAGCAGCAGGGGAAGTAGAGTGAGCAAGAGGGGAAGGGTAAGAGAGGAATAGAAGGTGAAGGGTTTGTTCCACATTACAACTTTGGGTGTCACTTGCAGTGCAGTGGGAGCTACAGGAGAGAGCAGAGTAGAGCATGTTTCGAGTTAAGTTTTAAGTTTAATGCATTACAGTGCTCGGTGTGTTGAGAATAATTCAACCCAGGGATGATGGTGGTAGTTGTGGGGCAGGAATGACCACTTAGCAGGCCCTGTGACAACCAGAGCAAGAGACTATGGCGTCTTGTAGAGGGTGAGGGTGAGAGCATTAGAGGGGTGAAGAGTAGCCAGCCTCTGGCGTATTCAGAGGTAAGAGAAGATCTGAATGGATGTGGATGGTCCAGGAGGGAAAGGACACAAAGATCCTGTCATGATTTCTGACCTGAGTAGATGAAAAGATGGAGCTGCTCTTGGCTGAGATTGGTAACATTTTTAGGAAGAGCTGCTTTTAGTAAAAAACCGACAGTTTGGTTTTGTAGGCCTTAACTTTAAAATGCTCCTTAGATGTTCAGCTGGAGATACCAAGTTGGCAGCGTAGAGTAGGGCTGGAGCACGGACTAGGAGGTGTTCTGGGCATGGGGAGGTGCTCTGGGCGTGGCTGGTAAGGAGCCAGTGTGCACAAGAAGGTAGGGAATCCTGGGACCCTAATCCTTAGTAGTCTGGTAGAGGAAACCAAGTAACAGTGACAAATGGAGTAGGAGAAGTGCACTCCCCAGGCAAGAGGATTGTGTGTCCAGAGGGGAGGAATGATTCATTCTGGCAGATGCTGCTTGTAAGTTGCATAAGATGAGGACTGAGAATCTCCCACTGGATTTGATGGTGAGGAAGTCTATACATTTTATTAGGCTTTTATTTTTTTTAAAGACAGGGTTTCACTTCATAGTTCAGGCTGGCCCTGAGCTCACTATGTAGCTCAGGCAAGCTTCAAACTCAGCAGTCCTCCTGCCTCTGCTTCCTGAGTGCTGAAATTACAGGTTTGAGCCACCAAGCCCAGCATTTGTGGCATGTGGTACAGATTGCAGGTAAGCATGACCACCATGCCCCGCCCAGTATTGTGTGTGGTTACTGGGGATCAAACCAGGGAGCTTGCGCTAAACTGAACTAAATCTCCAGCCCTTTATTGGGCTTTTTAATGAAGTGTTGGGAAGAAACCTTTGTTAGAATGGGTCTCAGAGAAAATGGGAGAGGAGAAATAAGAAAGAGCATGTATAAGCATTCTTTTGTAAGGGTATGCTACAAAGGAAATAAAAAAGAGATGTAGCTAAATGGGGTTATTTCACTTTTTTTACTGTGGAGTATATTGAAACATATTTGTAAAATATCCATTATAATTTGCATGTGGGATGTTCTTTAAAGACCCATGTGTTAAAGATTTGATGCATGTCTTGGTGCTATCAGGAGGTGTTAGTCAACTTTCTCTTACTGTGTCAAAATATTTAAGAATAAGTTTATTTTGGCTCATCATTTCCAGCCATGGTCAGCTGGCTTCATTGCTTTTAGGACTACAATGAGGCAGAAACATCATGGCAGAAGGGCCAGGGAGAATCACCTCATAGTGGTCAGGAACCAGAGCCGTACTTCCAGTGACCTCCTGCCTATGTCCACATCCCACCTTTTAGCAGCTTCCTTTAGTAATGAACTCACCTGTGGATTGCTCTGCTTGTTGGACATAGAACCCTCACCAGTCAGTCAGTTCTCCAAAGACCATCGTTCAGTGAGCCTTTGAAAGGACATTTTAGATCCAAACCATAACATCTAGAGACTTGAAGGAGTGGGGCTTTCCGGGCAGTCCACTGGTCATCATGGTAAGGAGAAGAGAATAGTGAGAACTCAGTGCCTCCTTCTTCTCTTTTGTGTCTGGGCCTCGCGTGGGCAGCTTTGCTCTGCCTTGTGCCCCACTAGGATTTATAGACACAGCTCCAAAGCAATGGGGCCAAGTGATCCTTAACTGAAACCTTCAAAACTGGAGTTAAAATGGACCATTCCTCTTTATAAATTATCTCAGGTATTTGCCATAATGCCAGAAACCTATCAAAGGCACAAATGATTCAGCAGACAGAGAGAGATCCAGGCTATAGAAGAAAGAGGGGACATTACCTGTAACCATGTCCCTAAGTCAGTGAGGGAAAATAAATGTGGGTCAGTGTGGAAGGCAGATGTTGGGCAAGAAGTTCATAGAGATGACTGGAGGAAAGCCGGAGAATGCGCATGTGCAGGGGGTGGGCGAGGTGGGGGTGGAAGTCCTTCTGACTGCTTCTCTTTTTTTTTTGAAGAAGCGAGGCAAACAGCGGAATGAACACAGGAATGAAGTCCTCGAACTTCGAAAGAGAAAAGGTAGCACATTGTTCTTTAGGAGAACAGAGTGAAAAGACTACAGTCTTAAACAGCCCTCAGGGCTCACTTGGAGTTGGTAGACAGGAGTTTGGGAGGAGACATCACCATGTGTGCTAACTTTTTGTTTCTCTAGTCGTGTTTGGAGTATGTGGTGGTTGGGTGGGTTTTTGTTATGAGTATGGCAGGAAGAGAGGAACACTAGATTTGAGGGTCTGTCAAAGCAGTGAATATATGATGGCTCCTGGGTGTGGGGGAGGGGAGTGAACCAGGGAGAGAAGGTAATGTGAACAGTGGATTGTACAGTGGGCAGGGTTGCTAGGGTATGGTTAGGAGAGTTGGAGGTAGTGACTTAAGAGTTGGATTGTTTGACATAGAAATTGAAAGGTGGTGGGGACAGAGATGGAGTAGAACATAAGGTCACAGTAGGAGTAGAGTCCAGAAGAATGAGAGTAAGGGTGAAAAATCACCTGATTACTGACAGTGCAGATGAAAAAGACAGCTATTGGAGAGTGCAAGAAACCAGGTATTAACTGATATCTTTGGAAGGGACATAATAGCCTGGACTCCAAATTTAGGGATGTGTAAGAGAAAAGAACAATAGTGCCCTGTGAAATTATAAATGTAAAATCCTGACTGTAGGTTTTGCCAACTGTATAGAACGTAGGAGATGAAACTGAAAATAGTTCATGGTGGAGGTTGGGAACATTAAGGATTATAATTAACTAAACATGAGTATGGTGAAATTAGTACAATATCTTCTGTAGTTCCAAGCAATATGAATAGAAAGCTTCAGGTGCACATTATATGTGGGAATAGTTCCCTCAGATTCTGGTCTAAGCACTCAGATTTTAAGTCCTATGCCACAGGACAAGTGTCATGCTTTGGAAAATACCGATGACCTATAAAATGGGGAGAGAAAGGGACATTAGTGAGGATTTGGGAAATTGCAAATGAGAGATGGCTGAGAGAAAGCAGAATTTTGAGCAAGAAGAAAAGAACTGAAGGCATTGTGGCATTTAAATCCAGTGTTACAAGAACTTCCACAATTGCTTCTCGGCCTTTTGGCTAAGATCAAGTGTAGAACTTCCACGAGGTAAAGGAAGAAGATTAAGCCCATGGGATTTCCCAGGCCACAGTGGAACTAGTGATATGAAGAGGCCAATCTTTGCTGAATGAGAAAAAATGTTCTGGTCATTAGAACTGACCAGAGAAGAGGTAGATCGATTATCATCCAGTTTCTGATGCTCGAACAAAAGGGAGGTTGCTGTTTTGATGGGAGAATTTAGGAAACATAGTATTAGTTATTCAAAATCTTGATCCCTTTCTAAAAGAGAACAACAGCCCTAACGTTACATCGTTGTTACTGCCTCATTGCTCTACATTGTACCCTATTTCTCAAAAGTGAGCCATATACTAATGAAACCAGAAGCAATGTTTGTTGTAAAACATGGTCACCTCAAAATGACTGCTTCAAGTGCATTCTCCACAAAACTGTAGTGCCCTTTAAATTCTTCTTGAATTATCCATTCCAAAAGCTCTTATAATGTAATAATTGCATCTTCACAATTTTATTCTATCTTGAATTACTAACCAAAATATGAGACATATTATCTGCAAGTATCTTTTTTATTTTTTCCTGAACTATTTCTTTATCTTTTACACTAGATTTTGCTCCATAAACTTTCAACATAATATGTTCTAAAATTCATTAAATAACTAGCTGCAAAGCTAAAATCCCCATCTGACTTGCTTCTTATTTGTCTCACTCATTATCTGTGTATTCATGGCTGATTATTCTCTGTAAGATCATGTTTTCCGGTAGCTTTATGATTACATTTTCTGCTGGAACAATTTTACCTTCTAATTTCTATGTCAGTGCCCACCTGAATTGTCTAATTTGTTTACTGTGTGAGATTATTATGAAACCAATTATAGACCGAATTCTTGCTTTGTATTCTGAATATAGAGAATTTCTTGAGTATCTAACATCCTTTATAATTTCTTGATTTTTTTTTTCCTGGTCCTGGGGATTGAACTTAGGCCCTTGTGCTTCCAACGTAGGTGTGATACCACTTGAACTAAATCCCTAATAATTTGTTTTTTGTATTTAGGAAAAGAAAAACAACTCAGGTCACACATAATTTTGTATATTTGAATTATTCTGATCTAATTGATAGGCATGGGGACAAAAACTAATGTCATGTCTGCCTTTGACAGATTTTTTAACTCTGAAAAAGCAAATTTTCTCAAAATGTGGCCTGTTGACCGCTTGTTCCAAGATCACAATGAGTGTTGGGAAACAAGCTTACCAAATGCAGGTTAAAGCTTCAAGACACACGTGTTTATTGAATTGCTTTCATGGGCTTATTGTTCTGCCAGAAGAACAGAGGGGCATCACCGATGTCCCTTGTCCCCATTTCCTCCTGAGCTTGCTGCTGTCTAGTCGGGAGGTGTTGAGGTTCATGCAAAACAAAAGTAAACAATTCAAGTCTTAGTGCAGATAGATGGTATAAGCCCCACATATGACAGAAGTTGTATGGGTTCCAAGAGGCCCTGTGTCTTGAAATAGGTGGGGTACAGCTTGCATGTAAAGGGTAGATGGAATAGGAAAAGGTGGAAGGAAGAAAGAAGCAGTCTGAGTGGAGGAGGAAACATGGATGATAATATGGGCCTGAGCAAATCCCCATGCCTCACCTGCCCGTCCAGGTGAAGACAAAGCAGGTTGAGGGGCTCGCTCACTGCTCACCGGTCTCTAGACTCCTTGTATATGGGCTGTGGGATCTTTGTGGGGTTATACACTGGGGAGTAAATGTGAACGGTGTTACTGGAGATTGAGTGAGCTCCAGGGGTGATCCTGAAGCCTTTGAGTTTTGCTGAAAGGTGCCTGACTTTGGGACATCAGATTCAAGGCTTTGAGTAAGTAGAAGTGGAGCTAAAGAGGGAGCAGCACAGTGGCTTCATGGGAACTTCCATTAGGCTTTGTGACAGAGGATATGGGGGATGAGAGGAGAAAGGATCCATGATGCGTCTGGACGTCTGTGTCCTGTGGGAAGTCGGTGCTCAGTGAGGAGGGTGAGGACACTGAATTCAGTTTTAGTCCTGTGGGCCTTGAAATGGTGACGGGCTATTTGAGGGGAATTTCCACTTGGCAGCTGTAGAGAAGTGCATAGAGATCAAAACAGGGTTGTTGTACAGATTTAGCAAATTAGAAGAGAAGAAATAGCATAAATTGAATTTTGAAGGAGGTGATGTTCGATAGAAAGAACAGAGGGCTAAGGATTAGCAGAAGCCCTGGTCTCTCACTAGGGAGTGCTTCAGGCAAGTTCCTTGGCTTCCACAAGCCTAAGTCCTGAAGGTAAGTAACCTGCTGCCTCAGGGTCGGGGTTTTGTGGCTGGCCCTGTGGGCTTGTAGGGATGTGCAGGTAGATTTCTAGCTCAGTAGGTTGAAGCCTCCCACAAGTATGTAAATGTTCTGAGAAGACGTAGTAGACGTATTTTAGCCATTTCCACCTGGTAGAAATAGCTATAAGCCTTAAGTGTTATGTCTAAAGTAAATATAAAGAGCCTCTGAAATGTTACGAGAAGGCAAGACCTTGTGGACTGAGGAAAGACACAACTGTTCTCTAAGTTTTGTTTCTCTTCCTCTATCTGAGGTCTGGTGGTGGAGAAGTGGCAACTAGGAAGCACCAATGGGAACAGGTGAAAGCACTTGACAGCATGCTTGCTGTCTCTAGCAAACAGTTTGGAAGAGCGACAACCCAGCCAGATGGAAAATTCAGACAGTAATTGCCCCTCCAGCCAAACACCATGGAAAACCGAAGTCCTATTCCTACCGAAAAAAGCGGGACCTTGGTCCTTGTGTGCTGTCGGGGCACCCAGCAGCAGCAAGATGGGCTTTCCCTGCCAGCAGGTGTAGTGCGAGGGGCAGCCTAGGGGAGAGGCAAGAGCTTCCCCATTGCTGGAGGCAAGGGGCGAGGGGCAGCCCTGCTTCCATCTCCACTCTGTAGAAGCAGGCAGCCCCTTTCTTCACCTGTGGGTGTGACATTTAAATAGAATTTGTACTTTCATGCATCACACCCACAACACCCAGGACTCAGTGGAAAATCAACTGTTGCACTAAGAACCCAGAAGATGGGAACTTGAAGGGAAAGAGACACTATCAAACTAACAGACAAGAGAATGACCTGAGAAAGATTTTAAAGCAGCCATCACAGAAGTGCCTGAAGGGCCAAGTACTACACTTGAAACAATAGAATAGAAAGCTGCAGCAAAGAAATAGAAACGCTCACTAAAGAAATAAAAGCTATACTAAGGCCCCAAGGAGAATTTTTAGAACTGACAAACATAATAACCAAGAAAGAAATGAGAACAACAACTAAGTGGATGAGGTCAACAATAGAACGGAGAGGACAAAGTGTCCACGAGTGACCCATCTGAGAACACAGAAAGCAGACCACAGAAGTGGGAAGATGATGGAAATCTTTCCCTTTGCAGCACAGAAGGGTTTACAGGATTTGTTCCCTTCTTCAACTGTTAGTGCTGTTAATGAGCTGTGATAGTTCTGCCATGTCTTTTGAGATGGTTTCTACATTTACTGTCATTTCTGACACAGTGCTTATATGTACATGAAATGTGTACAGGTGAGTGAAGTTATTCTCGTGTTTATACAGCATTTGGTCTTCACAGTGTGTTCTGGGCTTTCTACATTGACTATTACCATTCACTGCAAATAATATGATGGTGTATTTCATTATACAGAGATGGAGAGGGGAGGGAGAGAAACAGAGGGGGGAGAGAGTGAAGGAGGGAGAGAGATAGAGGAAGGAAGATAGGGAGAGAGAGAGAGGGAGCAGGAGAGAGAGAGGGAGAGAGAGAGGACAGAAGAGCAGAGGAGAGGAGAGATTGTTATGGGGCAAGTCTAAGGTCATACAACTAGTAGTTGGCATCACTAGGATTTAAACCTGGATCTACAGCCAGTCCTCTTAATGATCTTATGCTATTGCCCATTACAGTCTTTTCTTATACAACATCTATTTTATATTTTGTGTGGTAAGTGTCACGTATTAAGTAAGGCACTGATCTAAAGTGAAATGTCTGAACTAAAGAGTGTATGAAACTGAATGGGGGTGGAGGATACTGGCTAAAATTCAGAGTTGATAGAACTTTGGAATCATGAAGAACCTCAGATAAGAAGCAGTGGTTAGTAAAAATTTGATAAAGATAATAGTAAAATCTTGTAATAAAATTTTCAGACTTACTGTTAAGATAGAGTAGGAGGACCACGGGTGGCAGAACAAGCTGAAGCAGCACAAGTAGAAGAAAAATCAAAGCAAAACAAGACAGAACATGGGTTTGAGTTAAGCACAAGCTTCCTTTGAGTCAGTGCAGTGACCGTTCTTGCTGAGAGGATGACCTCCCATGTCATTAACTGCCCAGAACCCCCGGAACCAGAGGAAAGAAAGCCACGAGAGGACTGGACCCTCCCAAGCCAGGCAGAGTTGGGGTGCCTGCATGTCAGCTTGGAGATGGGAGTAGAAACTGACTGTGGTAGAAAGGGCTGAGGGTTTGTGGAATGTACCATGTACCAAAGAAGATAGGATTGCTATCTGATGAGAGGATGGCTGTCTCAAAGTCCACTAAGAGGTGTAGAGACAGGGCAGGGTGCGTTGGTTGAGCTCTGGATGATGGAGTTGGGGCTGTTGGAATTTACAGGAAGAGGATTGAGCTTGGTATGGTTGAAACTAGAAAGCGTGAAGATAATCTCACCACTCCCTGTGTCAGGGGGAGGCTCTTGTCACCGGAGTATGTAATTATAATTGGACTCACTATTCCTAAGACAGTGGGGTCATGACAGGTGAATACTTTAGCAATTTAAAAAACCTTTTCAGGATTATAGAGTTCTCTATTTGATCATTTCTGATGAAAGCTTTGGAATCTTTCCCTAGGAAAATACACTTCAAGTTACCATTTTGACACAGTTCTGGGGGCTTTAGGGGCTTTTTATGGATAGAGAAATGAAGTAACTTCCTAACTCTTAGGCCTCAGTCGTTCTAGTCAGAAGTCACTGTTTATACAAAACTGGTGTTTTCATAGTTAAGTAAGATCTTCCCGAACCATCCTTTTATTTGTTTAACAAATATTTGTGAACCAGTCATTGTACAGGTAGCCAAGGTGGGAAGTTGAGTAGAAGACACTTAAACACATGAGGTCAGGAAAACTAGTGTACCAAAGTAACAGTGTAGTCAGATGGGAAAGAGTGGTCTAAGTTAGGAGGAAGGATGGCATTCCACAAATACTATTTTATTAATTTTAAAAATATACTTTAATTGCAAATTCAGGATTCTTCCTGTGTGCATACTACTTTGAAATAAGTCAACTGACTTTTCTTCCAGCCAGGCTATGGGCCCTGCATAGCATTGTCTGTTGAAATTTTGAAGTCACTGCTACTTACCACACTGTTAATTTAACAAAACTTCTATTACAGATGACAGTACATTGTGATTTAGCATGTTTGAATTACCATAACTCAATTTATGTCAGTTTATCTCTTTAATTGAATTCACAGTGTTAAAGATTTGCTTTTAATTTGTTTTACTAGAAGTAGAAGGAAAAGCAAGTACCTAAACTTGTATTGTGGTCTGAATATAGTTTATTCCCAAGACTGTGTGTGCTGGAAGGCTAGTGTCCAGCAGAAAATAATTAGCTTCTGAGGCTCCACCCTTATGATTGGGCTGCGACTGTCTTCAGGGAGCGACAGGGTTGTTCTCAGGAGAACAAGCAGTTAAGGAGACCACCTCCTACCTCCAAGCAGGTGACTGGTTGCTTCCTGCCATGTTGAGATGCAGCCAGGGAGCTCCTGCCAGAGCCTCTCCTCGCTGTTTGGACTTTACAGCAATGATAGTTGTGTGCCCAGTAAACTGCTTTTATTTATATTTTTCCTACCCTGTAATATTCTGTTGTAGTGCTACCAAATAGGTGGAGACATATTGATACCTAGGAACTGTACAGTTATTTAAAATCAAACATTAACTCTTGATACTTTTTATGTTGGCCTATCAGGATCTCAGAAATAAAGATTTGGCTTATTTCTATAAATAATGTGAAGAAGTTAAAAATGCTATTTTTAAGAGGAGAGATAATATACTTTGAAGAGAAATAAGCCCCAGAAATAACCTATCTTGAGAATAATTGGGAATGACCAGTGCAGCATCAAGGCCACTGGTGTTATTTATTTATTTTTAAAATGCAGTGTTACACCCTGGGCTCAATTTTTGTATTACCACTATATTAGCTCCTAAAAACATTGATTCTAGAAAGGAATCTTTATCAGTTTTCTAAAAACAAAAAAGCGCCAGACAGGGTCCTCTAGGTCAACCTTTAAGTGTATCACCAACACGTGACGATTAGGCAACCTGTCCTGAGAGGAAGGATTGGACATCCATTGTGGTCCTTGAAGTGAAAATGTCTTTTGGATACGAAATGATATGCTCCATTATATAATTGCAATATTAGGAATCTTTTTTTTTTTTTTTTTTTTTTTTTGGTACAGGGCCTCATTTTGTAGTTCAGGCTGGCCCTGAGCTCACTATGTAGCTCAGGCAAGCCTCGAACTCAGCAATCCTCCTGCCTTTGCCTCTGGAGTGCTGGGATTATAGGCATGAGCCATCACACTGACATCTGTGGTGTGTGGTACTGATTGCTGGTGAGGGTGAGTCACCATGCTCGGTATTGTTGTATGTGGTTACCGGGGGACCTCGTGCTTGCTAGGCAGGCACTGGAACCACTGAACTAAATCTCTGGCCCCAATATTAGGAAACTTGTGAAGCATTAGCATCACTTTCTGTTCACAAAAGAGAAAAGTGGTACATAGATGGGTCACAGAAGCCTGGATCTTCACCTCTCTTTTCCTTTCTTCTTTCTCTCCTCCTCCTTTTCTCCTTCCTCTTTTTCCTCCTCTTTCCTCTCCTCCTTCTTGTCCTCCTTTTCCCTCCCTCTTTCTCTCTCCCCCTTTCTTTTTCTTCCTCAAAGGCTCCCCTCTCTCCATGTGCTTCTTCTGTTTTCCTCCACCTTCTCTCCCCCTTTGTCTAGATGTTCGTGCCACAGATCAAGCAAATTCAACTTCCCTCTGTATTCTCCATCTTCTCTCGTCCCTGTGTTTTTCCTCCTGTCTTTTTGGGTGAGACTCCTGTCATTTCATGCCTTTTTTACAAAGTTAAGATGACTTCCGTGGTTTGGCATAGTTGTCTTCTGAGGCAATTTAACTTTGAAATATTTTCAAGTCAGATAGTGTGTACAATAGAGAGAGCATGACACTTGGGAGTTGGAGATGTGCCTTTGGCCTTGTTTGAAGTTCACACAGTATCAGTGCTCCATCTATTCTAAAGCACATTCAAAAAGGTTGTTGGCTGGTAAGCCAGTGGCAAAAATAATCAGAGAATTAAAACAATAATAAAAATAGCAAAGATTTACATAATCCTTACTATATCTTGAGCATTGTTGTAAGCATTTAATAAATCCTTGATCACTAAGTTTTCAAACTACTTTATGAGGTTGATACTAAAACTTCAGCAAAGAGGATGGGATCATGTGTAAGGTTTTTCTTTTGTAAATGTATATTCTATTATCTGTTTTACAATTTTAAAATAAGATTATCGAGTCCAAATTTCTATTTTGCTAAGAAAGTGAAATAAAATTAAAAACTGTTTTGCTTATACACAGTTATCTACTGGTTCTTTGTTTTCTTTGTGAGAGAGGGAGAGGGAGAGCAGAAGAAAAGTAATAGAGATTTTTAAAGAAGAGGAAAAGAAAAGTAATCAAAAGGGGCTTTCCTAAAGGCTAAATCTAGAGGAAGTGAGACAGGGAGCTCTTGGTCTTTACTTCCTTCACAAATTGCAGTGTACATGTTTATATTTTTCCAGATACTTAAGCCATGAGAGATTTTTCTAAGTGAGGTGACCAAGCAGGCCCCTGGGCTCATGGGCAGATAGATATCTGCAGTTGCTGGGGTTCCGCACAGGGCTTCCTGGCACTTTCTCACTTCCCTGTGCGTGAAATCAGGTCGAGGGCTGACTCAGGCTGTGGGTTCAAGTGTTCCTCCTCGCCTTGGGGATTTTCCAAAGGACTGCCTCACTTTATCTAAATGAAAACAGGCTTAGCTCAAGGTTTTCCCATAGATATGAGGGGCTATTTTTATACTTTCCTCTTCTCCACATCCAGCCCTGAGATTTGCACAGGCAGTGTTGGGACAGCCACATGAAGAACTTAATTTGCTTTTCCTTTATGTGTTCAAATATAAGTATATATTGTGCAGCATGATTAGAGAGAAAGGAATAAAGAGAAGAAAAAATAAGTAAAAGTAGGGAGTAAACATTATTTAGCACCCAGTGTTAAATCAGCAGGCACTGTAGTTAACCCTGTGCAAACCCTCTTAGATTAGATTACAGCTCAGGAGCCTATTGAACATACAGCATAGGACTGAACTCTATCTGGTACATCAGACTAGGGCAACAACTACTGTGCACAAGTCGGTTTGCTTCTGCCAGGCTATAAACTTCCAGAGAGACCCTGGTAGGCTGATAAGGATCTTTTCTGGGGCAGATCCCAGGTGCAAGTGATAAATGACTTGCAATTTTGGGACTGTCTTTTTAAATGACAGTCTTCCTTGGGGGCTACTGAAGTAAGTCATACATTAGAGTCCTACCTATCCATGAATTGATCATGACTTGTGTATATGTACTTGTTCCTGTCATATCACTTCATTAATGTTTGTTTGATAGATGTTTGTTTCTCTTGTACATTTTGAAATCCCTGGAAGTAGAGGTTTTTCCTCCAACTGTGTCTGTAATCCCTAACACAGGGTCAAGTGTGTAAGTGTCAGAATTTCATAAGTTGATGATTTATTTTGTTTTTCCTATTGGTTACATGGAATGTTTTAATAGCATATTGAGATTGTAGCACATCTTCAAAACTTCCAACATTCACAGAATGCATGACTATTCGAAGATTCTAGAAGTAGAATTTGGATCTTTTATGTATAACTCATGTGACCAATGTTAAATTAATTACAGTATATATTCTTGCTTCTATTTGTGTTATAAAAATAATCAGGCAAAAATTTCATATGTTGGACCACTTGCATTTCTTTAAAAATTCTGGAGTGCTAATTTAAAAAATAAAACAAATCTTGGCAGGAATAAAATCATTTGATGATAAATGAATTCTGTTAATATGTTTTAAAATTAATTGGATGGATGTCCTTGATAAGGTATTCAATTATTCTGAGAATCTATATAATACAATGCAGTAGTTTGTACTGAGATTAGTTTGACACAGTGTCATTATAGCTCCTCCTCCTTAGTACCTGCCAACTCAGCTGGCGGCTTTGCCCTCACGGAGGAAGAGATGCATTGAGGTGGGTGTGTTGTAAATTACATCTCATCTTCCGTAAATGATGGAATGAGGGTGAACAGATCTTGCATTCATGTGTGGAGAGGAAGATGCTCTGCCTTTCCCAGCCCAGTTCTTGTTCTCTGATATCTGAGCAGTTACTTAAGATGAAAGAGGCTCCAAGCAAGTGGGGCTTACAAGCAGGTTTGGGCGGAACGTGAAGGTGGTTTTCAGTGCCCCAGAAAAGATGCCCTGGCTAAAAATCTTCACACGGCATTTGTAAAGAAATCTCTGGCCCAGACCTGTTTCATCTCTGTTCTGTGTCACTGTCCCTTTAGTGTCTGCTCAGAGAAGCCGAGGCTCAGTGATCAGGGTGGGTGGAAAGGGCTTGTGCCGCAGGGAGCCCAGCCTCCCTGCCCGGTGGTCCCAGCAGAGCTGTCTACTGTCAGGGTTGTTACAAAGGAGGAGCGCTTTTAAAGTGGCAAGTTGAGAATCATCGCTTCAAATGTTCTTTCCTTACTCCTTCAGTCAGGATTTCACAACTCTGTGATAAAGAGGGGAATCATACTCTGGACCGTGAGGATGATGTTGAAATGATACATGTAATTTTTGGTGCAGGGTGAATATTAACTCTCCAAAATATTTGTGACTAGATATGTTTTAGATTTGGGGTTTTAAAAAAATTTGCATGTACATAATAAGATATCTCAGAGATGGGACTTCTTCTAAATGTGAAATTTATTTATGTTTTATATACATATTACCTAAATATTTGGAATGATTTTATACACAGGACAAAATTTCACAGTGTAGTATTTTCCACTCATAGTGACATGTCACTTAAAAAATTTTGGATTTTAGAACATCTCCAATTTTAGATTTTCAGGTTAGTGTTCCTCCAACTGAACGGAGTTTACACCTTTAGCTAAAATTGTCAGAGTCCATGTGAACACATCAAAATAGCAACCCAAGTCAACAAGAGGTTCTTTTTTAAAAATTGAATTCTTTATTGGTACAATTTATTTAACAAGAAAAAAAAATTTTTTTTTTTGAGACAGGGTCTCGCTTTGTAGTTCCGGCTGGCTCTGAGCTCACTATGTAGCCTAGGCAAGCTTTGAACTCAGCAATCCTCCTGTCTCTGCCTCCCGAGTGCTGGGATTACAGGCGTGAACCACCACGCCCGGCACTGTGGTATGCGGTGTTGATTGCTGGTGGGCGTTAGTCTCCACGCCCAGCATTGTATGTGGTTTCTGGGGATCAAATTCAGGACCTTGCGCTTGCAAGGCAGGCGCCGGAACCACTGAGCTAACCCTTCGGCCCAACAAGAAATTTTTTAACCTAAAAACATTTGCCATATATTATATTTATGGGGATGGTCAGATAAAATATCTGATTAATAAAGTTGAAGCATGACTAAGCATGTAATGTCAGATATTATGGTAAACAACATTTTATAAAGTAGTGTTCATAGGAGATAATACAAAAAAGGGATTATTATTATTGTACATTTATATACCAAGTATTATGCTAATACTCAGAATACAAAGTTTTAGAAGACTCTGTAGGGAACTTACAGTCTAGCAAATGCATTTTACTGATTTATTGCACAGTGCTGTGTTGGTATCTAAACAGAGAGACAGTCTGAAAAGCTTTCTGTGGGAGTTGGTTCCAGAATGGAGATCTAACGGATGAGAATTAACAAAGTGAGGCAAGGTAAGACTGGTTGGAAACAGCAGCACAACTTACAAACTTGTTTCTCACTGGAGGTGGTGGCACACACCTGTCATCCCAGCACTGGGCAAGCTGAGGGAGGAGGACTGTCATGTGGCCCAGGCTGCCCTGAACTATATAGTAAGACCCTGTCTCAAAAAAACAAATCAAACCAGACAAAAAAAAACCCAGGACAAAGGCAATGAGACAACAACCACAGGCATTATTTCTCCTTTTTCCGTTCTTGGCCTTTCCTTCTTCCTTCCTCCCTATTCCTCCCTCCCTCCCTCTTCCCTCCCTTCCTTCCTTCCTTCCTTCCTTCCTTCCTTCCTTCCTTCCTTCCTTCCTTCCTTCCTTCCTTCCTTCCTTCCTTCCTTCCTCCCTTCCTCCCTTCCTTCCTTCCCTCCCTTCCTTCTCTATTTTTCCTCCCCCTGTTCTTCCCTTCCCCCTCCTCTTCCTCTTCTCTTTTTTCTACCTCTCCTCTTCCTCCTTCCTCTTCTTCCTTCTTTCTTCTCCTCCTCTTCCCCTCCTTCACTTCCTGTATGTATATGTTGTGAGACTGTTTTTCTGGTATGCTAGCGAAGGAGTGCAGAGCCTTTTTTGCCTGTGACATTCAATCTCTAGATTTGTTTTTCTACTTCATAAGCAAAATCAGTCCCCTGGGAGTGACTGCTTCTGTGAGGATGCCTTTGGCTCTTAGAACAGGGCAAACCACGAACCTCACACAGTATGGAGACGGGTGGCTGAGGCCCAAGGTACTCAGAACCAGGCCAGACAGTCATTTTTCTCTAGCAGTAGGCTGTTTACAACCCTTTTTTTTTTTGAGGCAGGGTCTCGCTTTGTAGTTCAGGCTGGCCCTGAGCTCACTGTGGAGCCCAGGCAAGCCTGGAACTCAGCAATCTTCCTGTCTCTGCCTCCCGAGTGCTGGGATTACAGGTGTGAGCCACCAGGCCCGGCACTGTGGTATGTGGTATTGATGGCTGGTGGGCATGACTCACCACGCCCAGCATTGTATGTGGTTACCGGGATCGAACTCAGGACCTTGCGCTTGCGAGGCAGGCGCTGGAACCACTGAGCTAAATCTCCGGCCCTACAACCCTATTTTTATTCCAGAGAAATGGTTGCATGAAGGAGTAAAATCTTGCTTTTAAATATGAGACTTAAATGAATTTCACACAATTTTTTCTATTAAGTTTACTCAGAGGGAAACTCTTAAGAAATGGCAAGCAGAAGGGTACTGTGGGATGAGTGGAGACCTCAGGAGCAAGGTAGCAGTGGAGTGTGTGTGTGCACATGTGTGCATGGTGCACATGTGTGTGCATGTCCCTATGTGCGTGCATAGTCCAACTCTGGTCTCTGGACAGGGCAGCATGGATGTAGATGGTGGGATAAGAATGGGGTTTGGGAAAGAATGCTGGGATTGATGGGAGATGTCTGCCATGGACCAGAAATGAGAGACTGAAGGTGTGGTTGGGCCGGGATTTTCATCTCAGATAATTCTGTTTGCTTTTATCGCAAAAGCACCAGCGGTTCTATAGCCAAGAAAGAGTAAGGAAGATGCCAGGGCTCAGAGCCTGGTTTTCTTTTTGCTTCTTTGCACTTGCTCCAGGCTCAAACGTGCAAGCACGAAGCCTTCATCCACGGAGCAGTTATAGTTCTGGCTGCTTTTGTTCTGAATCTACCACAGTACAGAGATTTAGGAGATTTTTCTTTTCCTCCTAGCATGTCATCTATAGAACTGTCCACAGCAGCTACCTGAAATAGCTTCTATTTTTGTGCCTAGAATCCTGTTTCTTGTGCTGTAAGTTGGGCTGGTGGTGGGGACTTTTAGGAGAGGCCCGGTGGGAATGGGTGAGTAGCCTTCTCGAGTGGGCATGGCCTGCCATTGCTGGAGGACCTCCTTGTGCCCCGCCCCCCCAGAGATGGCGGTGGGGAGTTAAGAGTGCCCTGGTGCACAGGCCAAACTTCTCACTCTACACTTTCTTTGGTGACAGTGGTGAGGCATTTGAGGTGTCCTGGTCTGGGTCGGAGTCTCAGACGCGTGCTAGTGATAGGAATTCGCTCTGGAAGCTGGGGAGGCCACAGTGGAGGCATGTGTTGCCTGGGGCTAGGTAAGAGGCTAGCAGTTCCAGCTAGACACTGTGCCAGCCTAAGAAGGATCTTTATGGAATAGAACTTGAGGATGAAAAACGGAAGAAATTATTTAAATTTCTGGCTCAGACATGGAGATGGATGGTGATGCTATTAAGTGAGATGTGAATACAGGAAGAGAAAATCAATATAAAAACATTTTCAAAGACAGTAGCACTCTACTGCAAACATAATCCATTAATATTAAGACCCTATTTCATAAAACTTTAAGGTAATGGTCCCCAACGGTGTTGATTATATAGATGTAGAAAAGTTACTAGGAATCATAAAGATGCAAAGATAAAATTGAAAAGAGTTAAAATTATTAATTCATACAGGGGCTCTACAATGCCAAATTCATTTGAAAGATGACTAAATTTCACTTTAGTTATAGATTTTACTTTATGGACACTCCTCTCTACTTCTTTTTCTTTTCATGTATGTGCTTCAGGGATTGAACCCTCATCCTACCACATACTGGGCAAGTAATCTGCCACTCTATAAAGCTGTATCCCCTTTCCTTGAAAGTTTTACTTTGAGACAGAGCTAATTTGCCCATACTGATCTTGAACTTGGCATTCTTCCTGTCTCAGCACTGTGAGGAGTTGGGGTTCCTGGTGTGTGGCACCATGCCAGGGATTACGCTCTGATATGGAGAAACATTAACCTGTTCTACCTATTCATTATAAATTATTTCAACAATTGTAATCTTCACTATTTATTGCCTACAATGAAATTTTATATCTTAGGAGAAAAATAAAGTTAGCCAAGTAGCTAATAAGATATATCACCAAGATTCCTGATTATATATTTACTCATTTGATAATTTAGTAAATAGAACAACAGAATGATTTCTTATTTATCTTGCCAAAGCAGTCATCTTTGAAAAATATGATCATGGTGAAATGCACATGACATAATGTTTACCATCTTGGATCTTTCACCTCTTCAGAACTCACTCTGTGACTGTTAAGCACAAACTATTTTTGCCCATCCCATAATCCACGGCAACCCTTTCACCATTCTACTTTTTTGTCTCCATGCAGTTGGCTACTCTTGCAGAACTTACTGTTATTTAAGCAGCATAGAATAATTCGCTTCATCTAGAAGCTCTTGGTAACTCTTTGTGTGGGCCACCATGTTGTGAGGATAGCTTCAGAGGCTGTCAGACCATGAGGAGAAGGTAGCGTGTCAGTAAGACTGGGGCACGTCCCGGCAGCACTTCCCAGTCCAGATCCAGAGCTAAGGAGGAATCAGTCATCCCTGACAGGCAGATGAAGGGGAAGCAGTGGTATTTAGAGTAGCCCTGTCTGAGTTTGGGCTGCCATTTGCTAATTGTGCAAACCAGGCAAGTGGTGGCATGCCCATTTCTTCATCTGTAGATCAGATCAGCCTGCTGTGTGGTTTCCATGCATCATTCAAGTCTGAGTATTTGGAGCAGAGCCTGGCATAATGCAGGCCATCAGTTGGGGCTAACTACTGTTATTTCTCAGCGAGCTGAGGACTGACCTTACATGCTGTTGATGCCTTGTAGGTCAGTCTGAGCTGGCCAGATAGTATGGTGCACTAAAGCTATCAAGTACTTCCAGGCCTTGTCTGTGTCTTCAAAGTCAGCTAGAACTGGAAAGTAAAATATAGTTACAGTAACTTTCCTGGGGTTCTGCTTGGAGTCCAATGTGTTTCTATAATTTTGATATGGCAATGTGCAGTGTGGTCTTGGGTAGGGTGAGTGGTGCCACATGCCTTGAATATACTGTGTGCTGCCTACAAAGATCATGGATAAAAGCCCCATGTAGGAAGAGCAGTGTCCAGGTTCTTCCATGTCACAACAGAATGTGGATGTGAAGTACGTTGAAGCCGTGATGGGGATTTCTGCCCTTGCTTTTAGCTGGATTCCCACGCCATAGTCCCTCGAGAAGTTGACTGCCCTTGTAGAAAACTCAGTGTCTCCCTGTTGCCACCATACCCTGTTTTGGTTTCTTCCCATTGTATATTCACAGACTGGGATTGTTTGCTTTCCAAGAACGGAAGCTTTAATCTGAACTCATTCCCAGTCTTTTCTGATTGACATCGTAAAGCAAGGCAGGATTATATCAGCAACTTGGTAAACAAAAACTTGGATAATGACTCATTTATGAAAACAAGTTTCATTTTTTCTGTGTTTAGGAATTTTATGTTCCCAGTGGCTGTCATATTCTTGCTCTTATCTGTCATGCCTGGAACAATCTTGGCATTTAAAGAGCTCAGAAGGTACCAAATGGATGAATGGATGGATGGATGGGTAGCTGGCTGGATGACCAGTGGCTTGTTTTGTTTGATGGAATATATTATATTTACAGACAATTTCTAGTCCTTAACTTTCCCAGTTCTGCAGCAGACTTTCCATACTCAGAAGGTGTCAGTGCTTCTTCACCTTCTATCTTCTCTCTTCCCCTTTTTATTTTTCCATCTCAGAACATTCTCTTCTACACAACAACCAGACAGTCTTGTTGTTGTTTTCAAATAGTTAGGCAACTGTTGCAGTTGTGATTCTGTCTCCCTTCCAACCAGAAGCTGCAGCCAGGAGACCTGAGTGACTGCACCTGATGCCCAGGGTCTTCCTTGTTCTTTTGCCCAGAAAGGACCGCTCCTCCCAGGCGAGCCAGGCTGTGTTCCCATGGAGAGTGGGGACCATGGGTGCCCCAAGAGGGGCCGAGTTTCTCAGAGCAGGTTTTCTCATGGAGCAAATGAAGGACAAACACAAATCATCTTGGGATTTTGACCTAAATCTTAACCCATTTATTTTCTTAAAATAAATCTCTCTTTTTCCCAGTGCCTTTAAAATGTTTGTAAGAAAGCATAAGTGTATAATTATTTTTGCTAAACTGAATACTTTGCAAACAAATGATGCTAGTGACAAGCTGTGCAACTTTTGAACATTGTATCAAATTTATCTCCCTACTTAGAGGACACATTCTGTATGAGTTTTGTTTTCTTCTAGGTCTGACTGTAGGGAATTATGCTCATAATTTTTTTCCTTCTGTCTTACACATGCCTATCTCAGATGACACACCTGCTTTTCAGCTTGTTTGACTTTAATTTTGAAGTGTGTGCAGTTATACTTGTTGAGCATATGTTAAAACACAATAAAATATACTCATTTCAAGTATGTTTTAAAATGTGTTTAAAACTACATAAATACCACCTTGTTCCATTTTGAAGTGTAAATGTTGTGTAAGAGCCTATCAGGTCAAGTTAGTAGAGATCATTTGTATGTTTTCTCTACCAGCCTTTTCCAGCTGGACTTCGACAGATGGGGAAGCCAGTACTCTAAAATATCCATTGTGTGAACTTGGGAAAGCTGAAAAAAAATCATTCAAAAATGTTTTTTTATATGGTTACATTTTGCCTCAATTCTAATTCAGTAAGACTTTTCAATAGGCTTCCCCCCCTACTTATTTTATCTGTTAATGAGAGAGGGATTTTAAATTACTTATGTGGATATTTCTGTCTAATTCTTTGAGTTTTGGGGATTTACCTCAGAGTATTGAAGTTCTGCTATCATGTGTATGCACACTTATGAATGTTACCTCTTTCTGATAAACTGATGTGCATCATTATTAAATTACACTAATACTTGCTTTCTTATGCATATTATTTGCTTGAGTCTTTCTAGTTTTCAATTTTCAGTCTATTTAAATCTTTATAAAACATATTCCTTACTGAAAGTTTGCTCCAGAGTCTTGTGGTTTTAGCCAATCTGACAATCACTTTTCTTTTTAGTTGGAGTATTTATCTTTACATTGCTATTAATATAGTTATGCTTAAGCTTTTCTTTATTTGGCTTGTCTAGTTTTTCTTCCAGGTTTTTGCTATTTTTGAGTTAAAGAATTTTTTATTCCATTTTATTCCTTCTTTTGTACTTTTAGTCATTATTTTTGATCCTTGTAGTGCAATTCATATCCTTAACCTATCAAATTCATAGAACTGATAGCAATTTTTTGTCATTAAACTTTCATTTCTGCTCTTTCAAGGATACATTATTATGTAGACATTTTAAGTGGGTAAGAAACCTGAGGCCCAAACTTCATAACCTGCTTAATGTCACACAAGGGAAGAGACGGGACAAACATACTGTTTAGAGAAATCTAAATACTTAAATGGTCTCAATCATAACTAATTGAGTGGTTCTCTCTGTAGAGTCATCATAATGTGGAATTACCTTTATAAATAGTGTGAAGAAGTATTTTGCCTTAGGATTTAGTGAAATTTTCATGTGATCTATCATTAAACACTTCTAACAAAAGAGATTGATATCTCTTAGGTCACACTTTTGGCTTTCTTATTGAAAAATTTCTTTAGTCATGAGGAAATGTTATTTCTTAAGTTTGTCTAAAAGAAGCGCAAAGCTATGAAAGAGGATTTACACAAATGTTTCCAAGAATGAAGGTGCAAATGTGAATATATTTTAGTTTTGGGTTCAGTGAAAGGCTGAAGTTTTTTTTTTTTTTTTTTTTGAGACAGGATCTCGCTTTGTAGTTCAGGCTGGCACTGAGCTCACTGTGTAGGCCAGGCAAGCCTCGAACTCAGCAATCCTCCTGTCTGTGCCTCCCAAGTGCTGGGATTACAGGCCACCACGTGAGCCACCACACCGGGCACTGTGGTATGTGGTACTGATTGCTGGTGGGCATGAGTCACCACACCCAGCATTGTATGTGGTTACCTGGTATCGAACTCAGGACCTTGCGCTTGTGAGGCAGGTGCTGGAACCACTGAGCTAAATCCACTACAAATGAAAGGTAGAGAGGAGAGGGTGGTTTTCATTTTCCACATCTTCTGAGCTACATTTTATGTTGTCGCGTAACCTCCTAAGCGGGTAAATAAGGTTATCTTTTTTAATGAAGGAAATGGGAACAATAGGTAGGTGACCTCATCGATGTCCAGTGTCATTCGATAAGGGTCTATGGAGTCTGTGTCCCTTCCCAGGGCAGGTTCATTTGGAGTGGGCTAGAAAGAACCACAAAGGAGCAGAACCATCAGTGAATGTGATATGCAAAGCAGACAGTGGTTTTAAAGACTAAAGGTGAAAGAGTTTGGAACTAGAAGGAAAGAAGAAAAGTTGGAAAGAAAATTTAATTATAGAACACCAATGGTGGAAGTAATCTTAGAACAAAGATGAAGGGTGAAGTTTACAAGACAGAAAGACGCCATATAGAGGTCTTATTTTTTTTTACATGCTTAATACTAAAAATTGATTCATAATTACTGTATGGATGATAATTATTGAACAGGGTTTCATTGTTTGAAATGAATTTCCTATATTAGAAAGAGAAAAAGATGGAATTTTTCCTTAGGACTCAGTTATATTTTTAGCTGTCATTTTGGAAAAGATTTCTTGGTACAGAATTGGATTTGTAAAGATTCTGAGTCACTTTTGATTTCCATTGACTTTTGAAAAAATGCACAGATTGGTATTTTATAAAACTGCAATAACTTGCTAATGGGGTGAATTTTTACCTTTTTACATTTTGTAAAACCATAGTAAAGTAAGTGCATTAGTGGAATCAAAAAGTAACAGATAATTAACCTTGGCTCCTCTGAAGAGTGAGATTTGGGTCAGGAAGGGTCACCATTCCTTTATATTCTCCTGAGTTGTTTGATAGGTTACAATAAGTATGTATTAGTCTGAAACAACTACAGCTATAGTAGTAATGAACAAAAATCATAATATATGAACTGAAGCTAAATCCAGGCTAATGTATAGTTTGAAGCTTTTTGGAGGCAATGTAGAATTGGTATAATCAGAAAGTGTTTGTAGAAATAGATGCAGAGAATTTTTATTTCTAGTGTAAATTGAGTTATATCTGCATATATTTGTTAGGAACATGAAAATATAGAGAGCAAAAAATAGATTATTTAAATGAATTCACTTGATAATCTAATTCTCTTGATCATTTGCAGTCTTTCATTTTGTTTCATAATGAGAATTTTAATTTGAGAAATCTGGAAGGCTTTACTAGTGAAATAGTCTGGAG
This sequence comes from Thryonomys swinderianus, assembly GCA_004025085.1. NCBI lineage: Eukaryota > Metazoa > Chordata > Mammalia > Rodentia > Thryonomyidae > Thryonomys > Thryonomys swinderianus. The sequence goes on along the minus strand of PVIC010000741.1, from coordinate 67,519 downwards.
CAAGCATCTCTTTATTTTGATATAACACCAATGGTGGAAGTAATCTTAGAACAAAGATGAAGGGTGAAGTTTACAAGACAGAAAGAAGCCAAATAGAGGTCTTATTTTTTTACATGCTTAATACTAAAAATTGATTCATAATTACTGTATGAATGATAATTATTGAACAGGGTTTCATTGTCTGAAATGAATTTCCTATATTAGAAAGAGAAAAAGATGGAATTTTTCCTTAGGACTCAGTTATATTTTTAGCTGTCATTTTGTTCCCTTATTAAACTTTAGTAATCCAAATATGTGATACTACAGGGTTGACAGAAAAGACTGAATAAATCAAGCTGGGTCACTCCAAGGGGAGTTAGAATATTTCAGACAAAGATAAATTCATGAAAGATAGTCTCAGTAGTAATATAATATATTTCAGTGATTTAAGCTCCTTGCTTATATGTGTCTAAAATATTATGTAAGACTTTTTGCATTCTGTCATTTTTCACCATAAGAGGTAAACCTTATGGTTATGCTACCTCCAATCATGTGCTCTCAAGAACTTGAGTAGATGAAATAATATTTTGTTGTTATATATCTTTTTTTTTATTACTGAATTCAGGACCTTCACACTGAGCTACAGCCACAGCCCTTTTCATGGCTGAGACTGGGTTTTGCTAACTTATCCTGCAAGACTCAAACATGGCGGTCCTCCTGCTGCAGCCCCTCAGGACGGGCAGCACCAGGCTCCTTTTTGAACTTTCCCTCTCTGCACACATATCTACAGACACACACCAAAGGCATTTGAGATCATCTTCTTACTGTTTAATGACTTACTTCTCTTCATTGGATGTTGTCAACATCTTCCGACCTGATTATTTTTTGTCAACAGTCTTAAAAGTCTGACTCATAGTCTGTCCATGGATACAATATACTGTCATTGCTCATTATCGAGCCTTTCTATTTTCTCCATTGTTTCATATTAAAACACTCCCTTGCTTTTATTTGGTGCTTTGAATGTGGGTCTTTGTGCATGTTTCCTGTTATTTTCTTTAGATGAATTCTTCTAAATGGGGAAGTGTTGGGTCAAAGTATATGAATATTATATTAAGGCTTTTGATATCAGTTACCAAAATTCTCTTCCAAAACTGAACTAAAATTCATTTGTAACAGCATTATGAGAGACTACTTGTATGTCTTTTAAAAACTTGGATATTATTAAAATTGTCAGTTTATTAAACACAAACGTAATTATTTCATTTTTGGTTACTGATGAAGCCAGATTGGTATGGGTTCTTGTTTTCTTTTTTGATTACCTTTTGCATTTACTTATGAATTCATAGTGCTGATTATTTCTTGTATTTCTGCTGGAGAATTTCTCTCAATAAAAATTCTTTATATTTTAAAGGTATTAACCCTTTCTATTCCATACATAATATTTGTCAGTCTGTTTAGTTTATATTTTTAACAGTGACCACTGATCTGTTTATTATATGCTTGTTCTGTAGAATTTGATTACAATAGCTTAATAATACATCTATTATGTGGTAGTGTTGTTTCTTCCTTTCTTCTGTAATGTGTACCTGGTCATTCTTACTCTCTTCTCTGTGAAACTTAACATTTTTCCATTAGGTTATTAAAAAAAATCAGCAACATTTTGATTGAAATTTTAAGTGTATGACATGGTTTCAGTTTACTCAGTTATTCTTTTTTGTTTATTTACAGAGGTCTGACAGCTTTCTTCCTATATGTTTGGGCATTTGTTTCTCTTCATGTTCCTCTTCCATTTTGAGGGCTTTGGTTAATTTACCTGCAACACTTCTGTGATCACATCATGCAGTGCTGGTTTTGTTCCTTCTTGATTTAGTTTTGCCTCTTCTGCCATCCTAAGCCTCTTGCTGGGTCCTGTATCGTCCGTGGACCCATGCAGAGGGTACTTTTAGATAAGCCTTTTAATGGGGTTCTGCAAGCACAAATAGAAACAGAGGCCTTTTAAAAAACATGTCATATTGTAAAATTATTATTATTATTATTATTATTATTATTATTATTATTTTGGGCTTAGGAACCAGTTGAGAATGATAAGATAGTGTCAGCCTGTGGGCGCTGGCACAATGTGTGGGTGAGAGACAGCACCAGTGCAACCTGAAGAGGAGTCTGATACCACTTTTGGTGCTGACACCAGAGGCCCAGGCAGGCCCAGTTCCCAGATAGCACCTTCCCACCTTGCTACATCCCGACCATGGGAGGGGGTGGCAAGAGAGGTGCGTTTGTCCGGTTTGGGCTTCATGTCGGATGTGTCACTCTTAGATACAGTGGATGCCTGCCATGCCTGGAGGCCCCACAATGTTAGTAGAAGACCTGTTTCTGATGCTGCCAGTTTTGGATTTTTTTTCTGGCTTAAAGCACATATTTTTTCATATAAAAATGAAGATTGTATTTTTACTTAAGAGGTCTACTAAAAAGATTATTGTCTGGTTTGATCACTGTTGGGTGTCAGTGCCAGAAGCAATGGTTGGCAGTGAATACATGCTCAACCAATTTTTGTTGAAGAAATGAGTGAAATAATTTTTAGTTTGTTGATGTATGATTGACATGTAATAAAAACCACATTTTTAAAGGGTACAACATAGTCTGATGCATATAGAACTGTGGAACCATCATCATAATTAAGGAAGGAACAAATATATCACCTTAAAAGTTCCACTGGATTCTTCACAGTCCACCCTTCCTGGCCCTGTTCCCTGTGTTCTGTTGCTGTTCACTAGTTTGCACTTCCTTACTTTTTTATATAATGGAATCTTGTAACATGTACTCTTTTTAGTCCTTTCAGCTTAATTATCTTGATCATTATTGCAGAATTACTTTTTGTTAAATAGTACTCCATTGTATGGAGACATACAGTTTGTTCACTTGTTCGTCTGTTGACAGCTAGTTGGGGTGTTTCCAGTGAAGTGCCTGTGAATGTTAGGTACCAGTGTTGTGTATATAGACTCTCCCATTTCCTTGGACTCATACCTGGGAGTGGAATGACTGGATGCTAAGTGGGTTGTACATTCAGTCTTCCAAGAAACTGCCTGGACTTTTGATTTTGGACATTCTAGTAGGTATGTGATGACATTTCAATGTGGCTTTAATTTGAATTTCCCTAATGACTCATGATTTTGAGTCATTTTTGCATTTATGAAGTACCAGTTAGCTTTCCTTCATAAAGTATGCGTTAAAATATGTTGCCTATATTATCATTAGTTTCCTATCATTGAGTTTTGGGTGTACTTATATATTCTTCCCACAAGTCCTTTATCAGATGTATGATTTACAAAGATATTTTTCTCAGTGTAAATTCTATCTTTTCATTTAAAACATATGTTTTGGGCTGGAGGGTTAGCTCAGTGGTTCCGGCGCCTGCCTTGCAAGTGCAAGGTCCTGAGTTAGATCCCTGGTAACCACATATGATGCTGGGTGTGGAGACTCACGCCCACCAGCAATCAACACCACATACCACAGTGCCGGGCATGGTGGCTCACGCCTGTAATACCAGCACTCAGGAGGCAGAGATAGGAGGATTGCTGAGTTTGAGCCTTGCCTGGGCTCCATAGTGAGCTCAGGGCCAGCCTGAACTACAAAGCGAGACCCTGTCTCAAAAAAAAAAAAAAAATCTGTCTTAACAGAAATGTTCCTGTTTTGATATCAAGTCCAATTTATAAACTTGCTCTTTTATAGATTGTGCTATTAGTATTGTATCTAAAAAGCTTTTGCTTTGTTCAAGGTGACACAGATTTTCTCCAGTCTTCTAGAAATTTTGTAGTATCAGATTTGTATATGCTTATAATAATTCATTTTGTGTTAATTTTCATAATATGAAATATGAACAAATGTTTATCTTATTTATTCATTGCTTGTGGACATTTGTTGTTCTTCAGCACCACTGGTCGAAGACTGTTCTTTATTCTCTAAGTTTCTTTTGTTGAAAATCAGTTGTCTATTTATGTGTGAGACCAGTTATATAATCTCTCTTCTGTTCCATTGATCTATCTTTTTTTTTTTTTTTTGCAGTACTGGGGATTGAACTCATAACTTTGCACTTACTTGCAAGGCAGGCACAGAGTCATTGAGCTAAATCCCTGGCCCTACTGATCTATCTTTAAACTAATACTGTACTCTCTTGGTAAATGTAGATTTGTACATCTTGAAATTAGATAACATTAGTACTGTAATTGGTTCTGCATAATGAAAGAATTTTTAAATAAAAGGGAAACTCTGAATTAAAATCTTGCAATGTTTCAGAGATAACATTTGCTTTGGGGAACAATATATCTAACTATGTGACCTTTCTTATTGCTTGTGTCCATAATGAATGAAAGCTGCTACTTCATCTAAGAGAGAACCCATATGCTCTAAAATTAGTGTATAATTATCTCTTTTGTATTATTTAATATTATTATTTAACATTTCCCTATAGGTTTTTTCATTATTGCTTTGGAAACTTGTTAATTACCTGTAGTCAATCAATATTTTCTATATCCTTTTTCATTCTTTGTTTCCCTTTTAGATTTACATCTTCCCCATAAGTTCATGTCCCATTTTCAGACGAATCTCCTGAGTTATGATAGGCTTCTCTCTCATTTTATTGCCCTGGGTTTGGAAGCTCTGCTTCTCAAAGAAATGTTTGTTTGAGTTTCATTTGGCCAATTATCCAGATGTGTTATCATTGTACTTGCTCCAGAGAACCCTCATCCTGGTCTTTTCACATGTGCCAAGAAATCAATTTTAAAGATTCTTTCAGATGCGCAGTTGTTTTGAGTGCAGTCTTGATTTCTTTGGCACTCTAAGGGAGGAAGTGAGAAAAAGGTGAGGAGGTGGAGTCAGTGGCCATTTATAAGCTGGGAATTCATAAACAGAGTAGTGAGGCTCCCATTCTGGCACAGCACATGGACTCCATCATGAGGAAGCAAGGAGACTGATGGGTGATTGTGACATGTTGGGATCAAGGAAGGGGGGTTTCTATATCCAATTAGATCATAAAACTCAAGAACAGGACTAAGCCCACAGATATTTAGGGTCCACACAGTTAAGGATGTCTGTTTACTGAAGAATTATCACAATCTTTTTGTTAAGAGATGGGTTCTCACTGTGTTACCCAGACTGGTCCCATCCACCTGTTCTCCAACTGTCCTCCTTTCTCAGTCTCCTGTATAGCTGGGAGCACAGGCACTATGCCACTGGGCTAGTAGAATTGTCGCTATCTTTGAGTTATGTGTTCAGCAAAATAAATTTGAAATTTTTTATAGTGCTTAGTAATTTCTTAAATGTATTTATTTTTTACTAGGCTTTGTTAAAGTAATGACAACCAGTCTGTATCTGTTTATGCAAGAGTTTAATGTCAAGAGGATAATTATTTCCCATCATTTCTCAGGAAGAGGAGAGAGGCACTTGCAGAACTGTTGGTCATTGCTAGCCTTGTGGTGAGGCACCCGTGAGGCATAGTGTGGCAATGTCCATAAGCCATTTTCTTCAGTTTTCCTGTCGAGGATGAAGGAATGTGATTACATGAATGAGCTGGCCTCTGAAGGCATCAGCTCCGTGGCCTGATCCAAAGGAGAGGAGCTGTAGGTGCAAGGGAAGCTGCTTCCTGAGCAGAGTTCCCAGCTTCCTGGCACTCTGTCAGTGGGTCAGGGTAACCATATGGGCTTGGCCTGGGAATCCCAGGCCCCAGCTGCATTTTAGGCCTGCCTGGAGAGGAATAGAGAGGATGAAAAAGGCATGGCAAAAACTCCCTTAAAATCTTGAAAATTACGTAGCCAAACTGTTTTCATACCTAACCTCATTCCCAAAGGTACCAGGACTTGAAAGCAATGTGTACTGTCTTGTGTAGGGCTTTACTTTTTGTCAATATGCACTGAATTTTGATTGTATAACATCTCAGAGTCTACAAACATGTGCAAAGGGTTGCTGCTTAATGACTCTTTTCAGATCCTGAAACCCTAAATTCAGATGATTATTTTCTTTATCTCTGCTCTTCAGGTGCTTGGGTCTATTGTGTCTCTCACAGTCCATAGTTTTGAGTCTGGGTCAGTTTTACCAGAGTCTACAGGGATCCATCACTGGGGTGATGCTAGGGAAATACTGCCTTATGAGATTATTTTAGTTGCTTTCTTATTACTGGGACAAAAGACCTGATAAAAGTTAAAGGAGATGAGGTTTATTTTGGCTCATAATTTGTGAAGCTTTCAGTCTACAGTCAGCTGGTTCCAAGGCAGGATGGCACTGTAGAGGAGAAGCAGTCCATGGCATGGCAGGCAGGAAGCAGTGAGGAATCAAGGGAGGAGGGAGAGATATATACCCTTCCATGCCACAACCTTAATGGTCTTTCTCCATCAGGCTTTACTTCCCAACATCACACCCATCCGTGGACTAATCAAGTTATAAGTATTACCACGTGATATAGTCACCACCTATGAGTGCACGAGGGTTTGTGGGACATGTAGATATATCCATAACAGACCCTGACCTGAGGAGGAAAGGCCTCTTCTGTGTCAGAGGGTGAGGGGAGAACAAGGCAGATATTTGGCTGGTGTGCTGGGATTCTCCCTAGAAACAGAACTGTACACACACACACACACAGACACACACACACAGAGAATGAAAATTAGTTAGGGAGTCTGGCAAATCCCAAGCTGGAGCACCAAAAATGCAGGTGATACAGCTTTAGCCTCAAGTAGGAGCTTGGGACCTAAGAGAACTTGATGTTTCAGTTGAAGTCAGAAGGCCAGAAAAAGCTGATACCTCAGATCAATACCAGCCAGGCAGGAGCATTTCCTTACATGGGAGGAAGCAAGCCTTTTTGTTCCACTCTGGCTTTCAACTGCCTGGCTGGGTCACACCTGTCCTAGGGAGGACTGTCGACTTTCTGGAATCTACTGGTTCAATGTTAATTTCATCCACAGATGCTCTTACAGAAACACCTGGATAATGTTTGAGCAAATATCTACACTGTGTAGTCCTGTTGGGGTGACATGTGAAATTAACCTTCACATGGGGGTCCAGGTGCCACTGCCCTCTTTTTAAATGTGGATGAAGTGAATTTTAGTTTCTTTTGTTTTGTTCTGATGCCCAGAAACTATCAAATTAATAATATAACAATTTTCTTTTGATTTATACCTGGTATCTTTCATGTTTATCTTTAAACCCATGTTCAGTGGGAAATTAATCAAAAACATGCCTGTATGTTTTGGTCAACTGTGTCAGTACACAAGGCTGAGTTCTAGGCTTTCTTTTATGTTTTCTAATTTCAACTAATGATAATAACAAAACTAGCAGATAACAATTATTTAGGCTTTTCCATATGCAAGTGCTGTTCTAAGGCATTACATATATCAACACATTTATGCATTGGACTTACTTTAAGAGCTAACCTGTTCTCTCCCTCGTTTTATAGAACACAAAATTGAGACATAGAGATGGGAAGTATTTGCTGAAGGTCACTTTGCTAGTTAAGGAAAGAGCTGTTGTTCAAACTCAATTAATCTGGTAATCTGGCTATTAATTAAGAAGAGGCTCAGCGGTGATCTGGTGCAGTCCCCTGATTTTAATGACAAAGAAGAGAACTGGAGAGGATACATTATTTTTTCAGACTCACAAAGCCTCCAGGAAGCAGGGGTGAGATTTGTTCTTAGGCACCAGCCACCCATCCTGGATTCTTTCCCGTGATTCGATCCTGACTGCTCTCACTTTTTCTTGGGTGACTCAGTCTTCATTCAGCATTTTTCCTTAGGGATGCAGGGCTCCCTGAGCGGCCTAGACTTTGTGAAAGGATGCTAACATTGTTGATTTTGTGAGCGAGACTGTAGGTGGCCTTACTGTGGCTCACCCTGATAGTGTCCTTGCAGCATGTACCCAAAGTGTCAGCATGGAGCCTCTGAAACGTTAGTGCTAAAGGTGTTTAGCTGTTTTAAAATTCAGACTCATGTCTGATGTAGTTGGATTTGCACTGCCTTCCAGAAAGCATTATAGGAGCAATGTGCTGCTGGTGAATAGAGGGCTGAGCAACCGAGAGATGGCCACAGAATTATTCTGCAGTCAAGCAGCCCAGGTGGCTGTGTTCTAGTTAGATCCCTTTCATAATTTGCTCTGTTGTTTTGAGAAAATCACAAAAGAAGAAAGATAGGCCAAAATACTTACGGCTATTTTTCATAGAAAACTCTTCAGGTACTAATGTTTGAGTTTAATAGTCACTAGTGCTTCCTGATGAATAATTTTGGTTTTCTTCTGGGTACATGCCTATCTCCTGGAAGGTAGTTTTGGCTACACCATTTAGTTTGGACAATGAAACATGAGTAAGAGGTAGTGCAGGGGTTGGTCAAAACATATGATGTGTGTTTAAATAAAAAATATTACAGTAGCAGACACATTGCCATTAATCCTGGAATGAACATACTTAACCATCTTTCTTTCTACTTTTTGAAGCAGTTCTGAAGCCCTTTTGCATGAATGTTTTTTGCAAAGCACAATAAAATATATGGCAAATGCTGCTGCCAAATGCCATCCAGTGGAAAGGCAGGCTCATTAACACATCTTGCTGTGCCCACTCTACCTTATTTACCAGATCTGGCACCATTCAACTTCTAGCTCTTCCCCAAAGTCAAAATGACCATGAAAGGCAAACATTTTGAATCAACTCAGGACATGGAGGCAACTACAACAGTGCAACTAAAGTTGTAAAAAAAAGCTTCTGGAGGCTGGGGATTTAGCTCAGTGGTACCACGCTTACCTTACGAGCACAAGGGCCTGAGATCGATCCCTGCTACCACCACCACAAAAAAAAAAAAGAAAAAAAAAGAAAGAAAAACAGCTTGTGGAACTGCTTCAGAACGTGGCAAAACAATGGAGTAAGTGTATTCAAAGCAAGTGTGAGCATTTTGAGGGGATTAATAACAACATGACTTACTGTAATAAATTTTAAAATAATTTAAATGTTCACCACATGTTTTGGTCATCCTTGTATGCCTGTTCAGGGTAGAAGTTTTGAGACTGAACATGTACTTCACCCCATTTCCTGTCTGCTTTGTAGGAGCACAGAGGTAAACCGTCTCTGCACACAGGTCATGCAGGGCAGGTTTGTCCAGACAAGGAGCGTGAGCAAGAAATGCAGTGAACAAGAAATCCAACTCTCTTGTCTATCGATCTGTCTCTATCTTATATACTTCTTAGGTTACATAACCATTAACGTACAGGAAGTTACAAAAGTAACAAATTCCACATACTTTTTTTTATGGGTACAACTTATGTAAGCATAAAATACTTCTTTAAATCCCTGAGCTTTGGGAGATACCTCAGCCTTAAAATATCATATTATAGGGCCGGAGGGTTAGCTCAGTGGTTCCGATGCCTGCCTCGCAAGTGCAAGGTCCTGAGTTCAATCCATGGTAACCACATACAATGCTGGGCGTGGTGACTCACGCCCACCAGTAATCAGTACCACATACCACAGTGCCGGGCGTGGTGGCTCATGTCTATAATCCCAGCTCTCGGGAGGCAGAGACAGGAGGATTGCTGAGTTTGAAGCTTGTCTGGCCTACATAGTAAGCTCAGTGCCAGCCTGAACTACAAAGCGAGACCCTGTCTCCAAAAGGGGGGAAAAATATATATATATATCATATTATATTCTATCATATTTTAATTAAAATATCATATTTTTAAAATGTGTGCCTCAGTTACAGTGTCGTGAAACTCTTCCATACTCCTGTCACATTGGATCGCCCTTCATTTGGCAAATAGCATATTTTATCTTGTAGTGTTACACATTCTCCACTTGCCAGATCAAAGGCTCCCTAAGAGAATACATCGTATTTATCTTTAAAGGCTTCCCAAGAGATTGCTGTAGAAGGTACTTCAAATGTTTATTAATGAATGAGCTATATGTGGCTGTGCAGTTGCTAGCCTCTTTGGTAGGAAAAAGGAAATAAGCTCATCTAGAGAGTTAAAAGCGTTCAGTGTCTAAAAGTTTATCATTATCAGCCACCTTAATATTGAACTATGTGATTAACCAGGGATCTAGTGAAAGCCTTAGGGCCAAATGATAAAATGTTTGGTGGAAGTGAGGAGGGTGGGGAGAAGGCACTTTTCATACACTTTATTCCATCAGGCATGGGATTCTTACTTGCATCATTGATAGGCTACCTTGCTTTCTTCTTTACTACTTAGAATTATAGAGTTTCACTGCTTTAGAAAATATTTATGTCTTGTTAGCATTTAGATTTTCATTCCAGATTCACAATACTTCCCTTCCACCCCAGTTATGTTTGTATAGCCTCCACCTTTAGGCTAGGGGGGAGAAAATGACAGTGCAAGTTGCTTTCAGCAGTGTGTTTCCTCCTGTGACCCAGCAGCTAGAAGCTGGCCAGATGGTTTGTGATGGGGACCCTTCTGGAGCTGTGTCTCTGGTGAGCCATTGCCTGAGACAGAAACAAGGAAATGGTTGGACACTGGCATCTGGTTTTAAGGGTACTACTTGACCCTGGGCTATTGGTGTAGACAACAGCCTTCTCTGCAGGTCATGTAATACAGGCTCATCCTCACCACTCTGCCCTTCCAGGCCTCTGTCCTCATCTTCTCTCTGCTCTGTTAGTGTTCGCCACAATCCTCCTAAAGTGGGCTTTGTTCAGCCCTGAACAAGTATAGCGCAGTGGGGAGAGTCCCAGCAGCCTCAGCACAGGTCCTGGCTGCTCTATAGATATCCCACTTAGCCGGTCCTCTCTCCATCCTGCTGGCATATACCTAGTCCAGTGTTTCAGTAGTGAGAGGATGGTTGGAGCACAGTGCAGGCATGGCCGTGTTTCATTCTCTAGCTCTCCTTTGAGAATAACAAGCTCAGGGCAAATATTTGACTCCCTTAAAGGAATGACTTCAAAGATACACAGGAAGAATATCCATGTCAGAAGGGTTGATTCTAAGTTGTTTCAGATCTGAGAGGATTTGCTAAGCTACAATCCAGTGTGAGGTGAACAAAGATAAACAGGCCTCCCCTACACTCATATCTTGGGAGTTAAATAGAGTGGTAATTTGTTTCGGTCCTAAATGGGTCATGAAACATGGAAAAGTGTCCTGTTCATTTTCTTATATGGGAGAACTTAAAGTAGATACAACAGATGAATAGAAACAAACGCTGCACATGCTGCAGCTTTTAGGAATATGTCTTACAGAGATGGTAGTAATCAGAAGATTTCTCCCACAGGCAAATACATGGAGAGTGAAAAATTTAAAAACCTGACTAGAGGAGGTAGCCAAGAACACTGTGTGGTGTCCGTACCCCTGAGGGTCACAGTGGTTGGCTGACCCAAGACTTCTGTTGAAAACAAGGTAGGAGCTGGCTTAGGAATGCCGAGGTAGTTATTTGTGAAGGAAGGACAGGCGATGGCCAAGCATGTCTCTTGAGAGAGAATTGCCTGATTTATTTTCGGTGGCAGCAGAACAGTCCTTGTAAGTGATGCAAAGAGCTGCGGAGTCTATTGTTCCCTAAGTGTTTCCATGACTGGTTGCTAGGATTGAGTATCTGCGAGTGTGTGCAGGGGAGTGACGGGGTGGGCAAAATAAAATGGTCTGCCCGGGTTGCTATGGCAGCCAAAAGGAGGGCAAGTCCAGGGAGAAAACAAAGCCAACTGGTGCAGAGAAGGAAACCGCAGTAAGAACCACACATGCACGCATCTCTCTGCATCCAGGGCCCCAGAACTTCACCTCTCCTTCCCATACCAGCTCTGAAGTGGTGTTTCAGGCGGGTCCTCCTGGCTACCATGTAGTGCCCTACTTCATCTCCCTCTGTTCACCATGTTGACTTTATTTATTTATTTTTTGCACTCATTACAGCTCATGCAGTTTTGGTACATGTGTGTTTATTCTTTTCCTACCCCTGAAGTGTATTGAGTGTGAAAGCAGACGCCTGTCCTTTTTGCACAGCACAGAGCCTGGTAAACAGTGTGGCACAGCAGAGGTAGCCAGTGAACATTTGTTAGAGAAAAATTGTGCTGGAATTCCTGGCTCAGAAGCAGTTACTGAACACAATAGGCTTCTATACAGTGGAGAGGCTTGCGAGTTCTTTCTCTCTCAGCTTGTTCCCAAGCCATGCAAAGCCACGTATAGGAACTCTGGGGCTTGGGTGGAGCTGTTCCAAGTGATGGCTATGCAGGCAGGCTGGGATTGGAACCGGGCAGCCTGAATATGGAGGGGGATGGTCATAGATCACTGGGGTACAGATAGTGGTCACTCTGAGTTATGAGGGGCTTACTGTGTGCCAGCTCCTGTTCTGAGCCCTTTCGTGTAGTGTCATATAATCCCCATCACTGATTACAAGGTAGATTTTATTATTATACCTATTTTATGGATGAGAAAACTGAAAGAGTTTAAACAACCTACCAAAGTTGACCTAGCTGTTTAGTGTTGAAGACAGTATTCAAAGGTACTTCATGGGATCATCCTGAGAACTGATATAATTCGTGAACTGTGTTTGGTTTGTGCTCAGTGAGATTATCTCAGTAAATGTGCTGTTTACCTTTTTCTTGGCGCTTTTCCTAGCTCTTGATAGTGTGCTGTGCTACTTTTCCCATGAACTGCTCTTTTGAATTTGCCTATTGAGGAAATAAAAGCTTCTTCTAATGTGTTTAATGGTACAGAACATGCAGGTATAAACCAGGAAGCGGTTCTACAGAGGCAAACATGCGCACTAGCCTCCTGGGAATGGGTGTCCTAGGCCCTGCTATGCCCAAGTGCTTGACCTGTTACAGAGTTACAGGCTTCCTATTTGAGTCAGGCACTAAACAGCTCTGAGCCCTTGGGTTTTCCATCGAGCGTCCCCAGACAGTTGAGTCTGATGCTACACAGTGGCAGGTAGACTTCAGTGCACAGTGCACCACCCACCCCTGTGTGCTGTGTGCAGCCTGGATTGCCCCTTGCTGGCCTCGTAGCAGGGCCACAGCCCAAGAGCAGATGGCCCTGCTGTGTAACAGCTGCCGCCTTTTCGCACTGCTGCCCTCGCAGCAGGTGGCCCCTTGGGTTAATAAAACCCAGAAAACACATCTGAGTGATTTCACTATTATATTTCAGCAACTTGCTCTGAGAGCATTTTCCTGTTTGCTCCAGGGTTTTGGCTGTCAGAATAGCTTAGGGCCAAAATCAAGAGCCAGAGACCCAGTTAACTGAGAGATCAAATGCTGAAGTCAGTGGAAGTTCTCAACTCGGGGCACAGAGCAGTTTTCCTCCCCAGGGGACGTTTGGCAACATCTGGAGATATTTTCAATGGATGTGATTCAGGGATGCTGCTGTTATCTAGTGGGTAAAGCCAAGGGTGTTGCTAAACGTCCTGCAGTGTACCTGGGGGTGCTTCTCTGTGCCCCAAATAATAATCGTGTTGAGGTTGAGAAACCCTAAATGCAGCGGGAAGGAGTAGGAGATACTCTGACACCAGAGATCAGGAACGAGGCAGGCATACTGTGTCCAGCAGGTCAGGTGCCCAAGGGAGGCCTTAAGGCCACAGAGCTGCAGGAACCCAGCCAAGGATTAGGATTTGAGCCAGACACGGGGGAGTAAGCACAGGCCACCAGCAGCAGCAAACGTCTAACGTGCCATCTGGTTTCTGAAGCAGGGGCCTCTCTTCATCTTTTGAGCCGCTTCCTGGTTGGCTTCAAATCTGGCATCGAGCAATGGGCATACTTCTACCATCTGATGCTCACTACATCTAGGTGTGACATTATGGTTATTTTTTCAGTTTTGTTCCTGGGCCCTCTGAGGCTGAGAGGAGTTGAACGATTCCCACCTACACAGTCCATGAGGGATGGTCTTTCGATTCTGGGTGGTGCTCTCATTTGGCTGAGGGAGGTGCGGTCAAAGCCAGAATTTGTGTCCAAAGCAGAGGAGGCACAAGGCAGATGGAGTGTGCAGAGCCCCTCCCACCGACGCCGAGCGGAAGGAAGAGGTTGGAGATGGGTTGAGCAGTGTCAGCTCTGAGTTCAGCACAAAGGAATTTGAAAAATATTTTTTTTTAAGAACGTCCATGAATGAAATCAGAAATCTTTTGTGCTTTGACAATAGTAATTATTTTTTAAATGGGATTTTCTCTTCCCAGCTTTATTGTGACAATGGTAAATGATGTTGCCCATATATATATATATATATATATATATATATATATATATATATATATATATATTTTTTTTTTTTTTTTTTTTTTTTTTTTGTGACAGGGTCTCGCTTTGTAGTTCAGGCTGGCCCTGAGCTCACTATGTAGCCCAGCCCAGGCAAGCTTCGAACTCAGCAATCCTTCTGTCTCTGCCTCCCGAGTGCTGGGATTACAGGTGTGAGCCACCATGCCTGGCACTGTGGTATGTGGTATTGATTGTTGGTGGGCGTGAGTCTCCATGCCCAGCATCGTATGTGGTTACCGGGGATCGAACTCAGGACCTTGTGCTTGTGAGGCAGGTGCCGGAACCACTAACCCTCCAGCCCAATGTTGCCTATATTTAAAATGTACAAGATAATGGTGATGAGATACAAAGAAATGCCATGGTCATGTCAGTTAGCACATCTACTACCTCACACCGTTGCCACTTCTGTTTCTTTCTGCTATTGTGGGAACAACTGGGATCTGCCCCTTAGAAACTTTGTAGTCTGTGACCTAATGATATTCAGTGTGGTCACTATGCTGTACAGTAGATCTGCAGAACTTTGTTCCGGTAACAGGAAGTCTGGCACCTTCTGGCTGACTCCTCCTCTCACTCGTCCTCCAGCCCTGGCAGCCATCATGCTTCTCTCTGCTTCTCGGGGCAGCTTTTTAAGCTCCCACTTGCAAGTGAAATCAGGTGGGGTTTTGCTTTCACTCTCTGAATTACTTCGCTTTAGCATGGGGTCCTTGAAGTTCATCCAGTGACAACATGAATTCAGATTCCTTGAAATTGGGCATCTAGTCTCCTAAAACATAGTGTGGAAGCTTTTCTAGCTAGTTGTTTCCAGAGATTCTGGAAACTGTGTTTAGCAGAAACAAGGTTAAATTGGCATACGTTAAGTTGGCAGTTGCCTTAGTGTCTTCAAGGCGTTGCCTGGCCACATGGAAACAGAGCATTTGCTTAAAGAACGGACTGCAGAACTCACCACAAACACAAATGTCTATGGGGACTACAACACACTACCTTAATTTCCTGAAGATCACCTTTTAGTAAGTAGTTGTGATCTAAAGAGTGAACTCTCCTTTCCATATAAATTTAATTTCTGAAATAAATGTTACAGGATGAAAACAAATCTAAAATATTATTGGAGGTCCACAAGTCCTCCTTGAATATATATTTATAAAAGTTTCCATCAATAGGAACAACTAAAAATAATATGGAACGTTATAACATTATTAAAATAATAATGGAATGAGAGGAAATGTTTTCACTCATTTGGCCAAGGCAGTGTTTGTTACATAAAATATAAGAGCACTTAAAACTGTGAAGGAATACCAAATTGAAAAAGGGCACATAGACACAATATTTACCATCTACTGAATGTTTATTGCATCCATATATTAGGTTTAGCATTTGAAGAAGATTGTTTTGTTTGCTTCTTAAATAGTATTACAGAGTAGATGTTGTGGCCTCCTTATTTGACACACAAGGAGCCTTCTATTTGGACAAGGTCAATAACATATTCAAAGAAAAGGCCCCCGTAAGTCAAGCTTTGGAAATGTTTAACCTTACGGTAAAGAAACACCACCTAGGCACTGGTTCATGTCTATTTAGTTAGCAAAAGCAAGACAGAAGCCCATGAATTGTGCAGTGTACAGAACAGAGCTGTGGACGAGCAGCACACTGGACTCTTGGGCATGGTGGGAACCGGTAGCCAGAAGGCTCTAAGAGGCAGAGGCGTTATCCTATTCACCCTGCCTGGCTACTCTTCAGAAATGTCCTTAAAGGGAACATAAGTGTATATAGGTAAGTAGAAGTTTCATTATGCTCCCAGTTCCCCTTTAAGAAGGCAGCGGTGTAGGGCACTGCAGCAGTTTCTGAAGAAGGCTTCATGGTAGTCTTTACCAGTAAGCAGCATGAACATGGTCTTCAACACTCCTGTAGTCAGGACTCTGGGAAGCAGGGCTGTTGTGACAGATGTTGGAGGAGACTATAGAGCAGGTTGGTGAGATTTTAAGCTGATCCAGGTATAACTTTTCCCTCACCATTTTAATAAAGGAAAATTTCCTCATTAGACACGATACTGGCTCCTCCGTGCTATAGACAAGGTTTTGGCATCCTTTATTTTTTTCTTCCCTGCACTTGGTCCACTTTGCGATCTCATTTCCATTCCCCTTCCTACAAGTTAATGTTCAAGACTATAGATGGTCTTGTGAGAATATCACTCTGAACTCCAGTACTCACAGATGCACACTCTCTCACCATTTCCTGAATAAGTGGTGCATTTATTGGAGAAGTTGAGATCTGTGTTTATCTGTTGTGTCTAAAACAGACACAATTTTAAGATTCCCTCTTCTGTTCTCTTCTACATTCAGCACATGCTGTTCACCTCACTGAGCTTTGCCTTAGAAACGTACATAAAACAACCCTTTCTGACACCAGGCATTTTTATAATTTGACGACCCTCTAGTCTTAATTCATTGACCTCCAAGATGGCTTCCTGGTGGTAGTTTCCATCACAGCCTGGCTTCCTGGCTGGAATCCTCCCTCTTAAAACTCATTTCTCCATGTAAGAAATAATTAGGAAGCTCCATCTTCTGTCTCAGGTGCTATGAGGTACTAGACTTACAGAGTAAACTGGTTCCTTTTGTTTCCTGGGAGCTCCTTGGTGCTTGGAGAAGGCAGATAATGAGCTTTGTGTCCAGATCTGTAACAGCAGAGAGATGGACGGGCGAGGTTGGCAGGGTGGTGAGAGCAGGCAGTGGCTTCCAGATTAGTGGTTGCTTTGTTCTTTATAAAAGGCCAAGTTTCAGCATTAGAGTTCATCTCCTTATAATGATTGTTTGCATTTGTGTGTGTGTTTTCATGGTAGGTATAGATTCTAAAATTATGCACAAAGAAATAGGAGATCATTGGAGTAATTGGAGACCCACCTCTGGTCCCCAAGGGGCGCTAATCAACTGTCTGGAGATGCTGAAAAAAGGAGGACTATTAGGAGGGAAGTGGGCATTGAAAAGGCTGAGCAAGTGTTGAGGAGAAGGAGCAGTGAACGATAGATCGGTGAGAACTGCAGGAGGGCTGACAGCTGGAGAAGTGGGGTGGGAGGGGGAGCCTGCCACGTGGCACCTCTGTGCTCACAAAAGCCCACATGAGGTTGGCCCTTGGAGACAGACCTTCTGCAGAGGTGCCTCCTTAAGGTGCAGCGAGCTGGCGGGGAGAGCGAAGCCAGCAAGGGTAGGGGTGGGAGACCCCATGAACCCCCCTCCACAAGGATCTGGGTGAGGACAGAATGCCTCTGAGGCCACAGCAGCATACTGGTATCTGGGAATCAGGAGCAGTGCTCTGTGTTGTAGTGCTGGGGACTGAATCCAGGGCCTGTGCTCTGAGCTATACTCCCGATCCTTTTTATTGTTTACTTATTTATTTTGGTGACAGGTTCTTGGTACATTGATACAACGCTCAGCTTGGGCTTCAGCCTTGCAGACAGGTGCAGCCTCCCCCAGCTACAGGGTTTCTACAGTCAAGAGACTTAGATGTGAGTGGGAAGGCATGAGCAGTGGAAACAGGGCTGGGACAGAGGGTCGGCTGTTGTGTGCCGGGGACACTCACACCCTAAAGCTGGGCCCTCAGTGCTCTATTTTCAGTTTTTCTGTGCTGTCTTCTTCAGAGTGTAAAGTTCAAGAGGGAAAATTCTACTTCTGCTCCAGTTTACAGAATGGAGATTTTTTTTTTTTGGAGACAGGGTCTCACTTTGTAGTTCAGGCTGGCTGTGAGCTCACTATGTAGCCCAGACAAGCCTTGAACTCAGCAATCTTCCTGCCTCTGCCTCTGGAGTGCTGAGATTATAGGCGTGAGCCATAACATGGGGCACTGTGGTGTGTGGTACTGATTGATGGTGGGCGTGAGTCACCATGCCCGGTATTGTTGTATGTGGTTACCAGGGATTGAACTCAGGACCTTGTGCTTGTTAGGCAGGCGCTAGAACCACTGAGCTAAATCTCTGGCCTCAGAATGGATTTTAATGGTTCATTGTATAGGAAGAGAAAGGATAAATGTTATTTGAAGGATCTTCAGTGCCCAAATAAATGACCTGAAAGAAAACTGAGAAGAAATGTTTTTTTAGAGTAAATGTGAGCTATCCTTTGCCAGCAGTTGTGTCTTAGCAGTAATTTACTACAGGCTCTGTTTGGAGTACATGAATAATGCACAAGACTGAGTCTTGAGCATATGAAATAGCTTGAA
>PVIC010000741.1:0-49045 GCA_004025085.1 Thryonomys swinderianus | reverse complement strand
TGTAATATCTGCACAGAGCTTCAGCTAATGTGTGTGTTCTGGTTGTTTTCTTTTCACCTTTTCCTTCCTGGAATGCAGGCATGATTTCTAAAGGTGGCAGCTATCATGTGTGTGTGAGGGTGAATCCAACTGTTAAATGAGGCTTGTGGAAACGCAGGAGAATCCCAAGTTGGACTACCTGCATCAGGCTTTTGTTACATGAGAAAAAAAGAACCTTATAAGTATTTTTGGTAACCTGCAGTTAAACACAGTTTAAATAAACTTTTAAACTGTTTAATTTCTCCATTAACTCTAGCAGTGTTCTCCAAAGCCTGAAGACTTTGATTATGAAAGGTATTTTGTCATTCCAGAAGAGGCCAACAAATTTAGATTACTTGCTTTCTTTTGTAAAAAGAAAAATGGGTAGTTCAAGTGAATAGATTCAATAGGTATATTTTTTGCAGTGAGAACAGTAGCAAAACTTGATGGGAGACGGGATTTTTAAAATTCATTATCCTTCTTATTGTAAATTTTTGAAAGTATGTTTCAGTGTGTAGTTGTGTAATTTTAAGTTTAGTAAGTTCTGCTATAATCTTATTTGAAAATGTGAGTTGGCTCCAATTAATGAATTGATTAGTGAAGATGCTGGAATAGCACAAGTTTTGCATTTGCTTATGCATAGGTTTACCCAGAAGAAACACTGAATGAACTTAGGTGAATATAGGAAATGCATGAAGCAAGTCACATAGGAATACACAAAAATACACATGTGGGTCCCTCACAGCTCTACTAGCTACCTCAATTTACCACATCATACTTGTGTGTCTTAAAAGCCATCCTTGTTTCCAATTGCTCAACTTTCCATCAATTTCTGACAGCTCTTCTTCACTACTTCACAATAATCTACCAGCTGGAACACTTTCAGCATTCATTTCAGGCCTCTCTCAAGGTCCTGCGCCATATTTCTTGGCCATTTGACACATGTAAAACTGTGTATTGCTTTCATTAAATTTCTGTTTTGAAAAAAAAAAACCTGTGAAATAGTTTTTGAGTGTTTGGCTTCTTCCTCTACTTTAGCCATAAACCCTGTGGTTTTTATTACACTTGCATGGTGTGGTATGTTGACTTTTAGGAATGTGCCAGTCAACTAGAGCAGAACTGACTGTACTTTGCTGATCTATAGTAGCAGTTTGTGGAATACTTGCTGTCTTAGTTACTTTTCTTGTTGCTGAGACAAAATACTGAATATCCAAAGTTAAAGGAAGAAAGGTTCATTTCAGCTCACAGTTATAGAAGTTGCAGTCCATGGTCTGTTGGTTCCAAAGCAGGACAGCATTGCAGAGGGCATCACAGAGGAGGAAAAGACCATGGCATGGCAAGTCAGGCAGAAGGCAGCAAGCAGCAGCAGCAGCAGCCGCCGCCAAATAGCACAAAGCAGTGGCCAACCTGTCTTCCCTCTCTCCCTTTACATTCCATCCAGTCTGTAAGCCTATTGATAAGTGCCACTCATACCTGGGATGGTGGTTCTTAATCCCAGAGTCACACCCTTAATCTACACACACACACACCCTAACCCAGCCACCTTTGAAACTCTGCACTTATGTTCCCATGAGGATTTGGGGAGACATCTAAATATGAGCTGGTACCTGGCTGTAACTTCTTTGCAGTTGCGATTTGCTTGTGAATAGTTCAACAAATGGGTTTCACAGTAAGGTGTTATCAATGAAACCTTCTTTTCCTTTTTCCTTCCTATCTAAAGAATGTTTGCAGTGGTTCTGATTTAATTGGACTGGGAAGGGACCGACAATGAGCATTATTTTTAACATTTCCAGTTAATTCTAACCTGCAGTTACTGTTAAGGATCACTGTTTCAATTGTTTACCAAAGGTAGCTTTGTGTATTTCGTCATTAAAACAGATACCACCAAATAAGATACATTGAATATGTTCAAAGCCCTGGTGCTTGTACCTGTGTAGCAAACCTCCTGTGTATAATTTGTACTAATCTGATTCTTTTTAAATGTACAAAGTTTTAATGTATCTTCCAACAATATTTGTTGTATTGAGACATCTGCAAATTTAAGCAATATTGAAATGATTATAATGGTTGACTTCACTTATAGGATATTCAGTTTTTAAATGTCTTACCAATTGTGATGACTTGACATCAACATTAGCTTATTTTTCAAGAATCATTGTATATTTACTGTGTGGTTCATTTTTATTAGAGGCAGACACAAATCCATATTTCAATTAATGACAACAGAACTGATTGTCATGGTCGGATCTGATTAAATTGTCATTGATTTTAGCTTGTAAGTGGCTGACAAAGAGATAAGACTAGAAGTGTTAACCATTTTCTCATCATTTCCTTTGCTACTACTTTTGTTTTACACCTCTTTTAAGTATTTGCTTTCCTACTCTTGTTAATCTGTGGTTTCTTTGCTGCCATCTTTTTAAGATATTTGCTCATTTGGTGAGAGTTAATTAACAAAGTAGCACAAGATAACCTTCAGATATTTTAACCAAGTCCATATAGACTGCAATATAAGATATGCTGAAATTTCACCAGTGATTGAAGAACTTTGTACCATTCCCTCAGGAATTCCCCCTTTGCTGTGTGAAACATGTTTTGCAGAGCAAACAAGGGAGCCTACACCAATTCACATATGAGATATGAATAAAATTAAATTATCTTTTCAGTAAAACTTTGAGAGAAGTAGAAGTCCTAATGTATTTTTTTCAGCTCACAGTGGGTGGATTGCTGTGTGCTTCTCTCTGGAGTTCACTGGGTTTCAGCTAAAATCCAGGTTCCTCTTAGAGTCTCTCTACCTGCTGTTCCAGCCCTGTGGTGGTCAGTCTGAGCTCGCCCTCCCTGTTTGGCTTCAAGATCTTGCTCCTTCTTCTGCACACACCACGTCACTTTGCAGCCACATCTGGGCCTGTCTTTCCCTTATTCTTCACCTGGCTGGCTGCTTTCACAACTGGAAACTTCTGTTGAGATAGCATCACATCACTTCCAGGAGCCTTTCCTAAGTGTAAGTGTAATCCTTCTGATTCTTGGTGTTTCCATGCATCTAAAACCATGGTTTTCATTACTCTAGTTATGTCACCATTTTGTAATTTTTATTTGCTTTTACTTCTGTGAAAGATCATGAGGTCCATGATGCAGGAAAGTGATCAAGCACTTGGAGAAGTCTGAAATTCCATCATGCTTGTAGATCAACAAGTTAGTCTGTTGTGGAGTCTGGCAGGAGACAGGAGACTCCTGGCCAGAGACAGAGAGCTTTATTTTTTTATTTTTTTATTTTATTTTATTTTATTTTTTGCTTTTTGAGACAGGGTCTCGCGTTGTAGTTCAGGCTGGCCCTGAGCTCACTATGGTGCCCAGGCAAGCCGCCGCGAACTCAGCAATCCTCCTGTCTCTGCCTCCCGAGTGCTGGGATTACAGGCGTGAGCCATCATCGTGGTATGCGGTGATTGTTGGTGGGCGTGAGTCTCCACGCCCAGCATTATATGTGGTTACCAGGGATTGAACTCAGGTCCTTGCGCTTGCGAGGCAGGTGCCGGAACCACTGAGCTAACCCTCCGGCCCCAGAGAGCTTTATTTTACACAGCACAAGAAGCCACATGAATTCCACATTTCCTCAGCTCCCCCAACCCCCAAATCTTGTGGGAGCAAAGCAGGATAGCCTGGGTGGCTACTGCACATGCCAGGTTTGTGTCACAGCTAAGAAAGCAGATAGTTAGGAAAATTTCTAGTCTTTTAAGAGCCTGCTCCTAGGCCAGTCTTTGCTGTGGGAGACATCACACTGATTGGGAAGCAAAACTGTCTTCTGTCTGGGAGGGAAACACTCCTATCTTTCAAGGCTGTTTGCTGTACAAACATTCTTTAGAACAGAGTTCTCTGTGTTTCACAGTACACGGGGAGAAGAAGACACATAGAGACTCACCCAACATTTATCTTCTTTTTCTTTTCTCTCTCTTTGACAGCTAGCACAGGACTGAGAAAGTAATGTGTGTTCAATAAATGTTTGTTGAAAAATGATTTAGAACAACTGGCAGTTAAGGAAATATCTTTGAGAAGGAATTTAAAGGTCTTTATTTCAGTTTTCTCTTCAAAATTCATGAGTAGAGAGCACTTTCTTTTAATATTAAGAAAGAGCATGGAAGTTCTGCCTGGAATACTCTTATGAACTTATTAAGGTCCCTGAGGTCTCTGCTGTGTCCTCAGCCTTTGTCAGCTGCTCTGAGAGGCTGAGCCTTGGTTGGGGACCTTCACCAGGGAAAAACTTCTGGCTGGACCTTGGGGCAGCCCATGGGGCTGTGTTATTTCCTGTCCAATGGATATGTTAAATAAAGCAGGCTACTAAATGCTGCTTCTCTCAATAAGGAAGGTCAATTAGCAGATTCATTAATTGTGCTTCTGTTTATTCTTCGATCTCACTAAACCATTCATTTGTATAATTACGGACTTTTGCTTTGCCACAATGACATTAGCATCAGAAAATGTTTGGCGAACCTGACCCCTTGATATGAAATACCAGGAAATGCTAACATCTTCTGGAGTTGAAAACACATGCTTATTGTAAGTTAGAACCAATTGGTTGTATCCTTTAGGGTATATGGAAGAAAGCAAGACTCAGATTCAAACAGAAACAGCTATATTCTTACACCCCAGCTATTTCAGATCTGCCCTATTTTTCCTTCTCTGTGAATGAGTACTGGAGTGGTTTCCACAGCTTGTCTAGTCACTTTGAAACAAGATCTCCTCTGCTACATCAAGTAAAAACATAGTTTTTACAGTTAAAATATGACCTTGTGAACCCATCCCAACTCATTTAATATTAAGTTTCCCCCTACCGCAACTCAGGGCTACACCATAAAGGAAACTTCAGTGGAAAGAAGGCCAACAGGTCTGTTCTGTCATGAACACCCTGCCATGTCCTAGGGGCAGTTTGTGACTTTCCAAGGCTGCGGTAGAAGAGAACGGATTTCACTTGAATAGTACAAAAGACTGCTAATTTCCCGTGAGTGTGGTAGATGTTTAACAGTTTTTATAAGGTATTATGGTTTCTGTAAATTGCCAGTATTGGTCAGTATTTACTAGAGAAACAGATGTAAGACGGGATATACAAATCTATGTGAATTTACAAGACTGGCTTTCGGTGAACACCCATGGAGTTGGATGAGGAAGAGGCCAGAAGGCTGTCTGCACCCTGGAGCCTGAAGGATTTGGTGGTAGGCTTGGAGCTCAGTGCAGTGTGCTGCGTGGATCTGTGTCAGAGGCCGGTAGGTCAGCACTGGAAGCTTGAGAGTCTTCTCAGTGAGGCTGAAGGCTCTGGGTCGTATGCCCGGGTGTCTGTTCTAGAAGCCAGGAGATGGTGTCCACGGTGAAGGGGGAAGACTGGTGCTGCACGGAAGAAACAGGAGCTCCTCCACTTTTCTCATTTCTCCTTTATATCACCCAGATGATGAGCTGCCCTATTATGAGCTGACTTAATTAAGATCTTCTGAACCGACTTCTCAAACTGACTCAGTCAGTCAACCATCATTGCCTCCTCCCTCACGATGTCTCTTCTGTAATTTCTTTACATCTTTTGTGGATTTTCACACCCTGTAGACCAACTCTGTCATCATTTTGCTGAAGTCTCCCAGCAGTTCTAGGATGACCTTTTGGGTAGATCTGAGGTGGGGCTGAGTCTACTTTCCTTTGGCCACCGTAGGTAGAGTTTATATATTCCTCAACTCGGGTCTCTGTAGGTTCAGTCCACCCCCTGGCCACCAGCCACAGTGCTTCTGGGTACTGGAATATAGACCAAGCTTGGATGGGCCAAACGAGAAGCCCTGGGAACTGCTGTGAAGTCCTACTGAGGAGAGAAATGAGGGCATGGCTAGGAAGTTAAACAACAGGCCATGAGCCATCGATCACAAGAGCTGTCGGTCACAGCACAGAGCAGCTTCCTAAGCCTGGTGCTGAAGAAGAATGGAAAAGATGGTTGCGGTTGTCTTCCTCGCCACTGTCTTTTTTCTTTTTCTTTTTTTTTTTTGAGACAGGGTCTCTCTTGTAGTTCAGGCTGGCCCTGAGCTCACTATGTAGCCCAGGCAAGCCTTGAACTCAGTGATCCTCCTGCCTATGCCTCCAAGTGCTAGGATTACAGGAATGAGCCACCATACTCAGCACTGTCTTTTTTCCAGTAACATACTCCATGTCTAAGGCATGCTTTCTCTCTTCTTTTCTCTTCTGCTTCTTTTCTCTCCTTCACTTTCACCTTTTCCTTCTTTTATTCTGTAAATGAAACTTCTGTGTTCATCAGCTGTCTCTGTCTAGTTCTTTGAGTGACACAAACCCAGCAACCAGTGGACACTACCGCAGCTGGTATCTGTATGTCTTCCTTCACTGAAAGATGCCCTCAGGTGCCAGTTCTCTCGGTCTCTCCACTTTCAACACTTGTATCACTCTGAAGGTGGAGGGACAGAGAGTTAGAACACTGGTTTGCCCATTTCCATTGGAATATGAAAGTATTCACTCTCTGCTCTTTTTTTCCCTCAGGCTTTTCAGACCTTAGCCAAATCTCATTTTCTCAATATATCACTGACAGGTAAAATATGTTGCATTTATGTTTAATAATTTTTTTCTGCTAGATTATAGCTAGGTTTTTAAAAAATTATGATATTGCCACTGAGAAGTATAATGATGAGAAAAGAAATATACTGTAATTTTATGGTCTGTGTTTAATAACTTCATCAAATCAAACATATCTAATTACTTATGTTTATAATTCATATCATCTATAGCAGATGTCCTCTGGTTCCAATTTATGAAAAGTCACTCAAGAATGATTGAATTCAATAAAATATAATTCTTTATGATTGTTTTGTGTTCTTTCCTTTTTGAGTCGATATAATTTGAGAAAGTGTCTAAGAATGTAAAATTCATAATGTCTCTATTAGGTTTAAAAACCAGAAGTCATTTCTTGTCTGAGAAATGTAACTGGTAAAGAATAAAGACTTTCATGGAAAAAATTTTCTGACAGTGTTTGTAGGTGTAGCTTCTGGAGAACAGTCCAGGTTTATGACACAGTATCCACCTTCCAAGGAAAGGTCCATTTACCTCTATGAGTCCATGTCGGTGGTGGGCGTATTAAGCAGTTACATGCACCTGATGTTTTTCTCTTTCACATTAACCAGGACCTCACAGGGAGGTAGGAGGGCTGCTGGGCCAGTGCCTCAGCCCTATGGGGACACAGAGGCAGACACCTGTCCAGACAGCACAGGTTTCTGTCTGAGGAGGTCCGGCTCTGACCACCCTTTCCTCCTGCCTTGCTTAGCCCTGTGAGCCTGAATTCTGCATCAGAGTCATCCTGGACTTCAGAGAGGGAACAGCCCTGCCACTGTGGGGTTTTCATTCCAGTGAGGCTGGAGGCACAGCAAGAGTGCTGAGTATCTGAATGAAAAGTACCTCAAGTGAGGAGGCAGAAAGTGAGGCTCAGGGCTGTTGTTGCACTAATATTCTGCTAAGAACATTCTCTGTAGCAAGACGTACAGAATCCTCAACACAAGAATGCACTTGAAGATTGTCCCATGCAAACAGTTCCGGTGGCTCCTGTGTGAAAGTGCTGCTTGCTACCTGTGACCTGATTGCGCTTAAGGACAGTCACTGATTAAGTCGCTGTCTGTAAAGTCCTCACTTTCACCTAAATGCCACACTGTCTTTAATTTCAGTGGTGAGCATTAAACCAAATGAATTTGATCATGGCAACATACTATTACTTGTCCAATTCACCTTTCTTCACAGTTCCTTGGCCTCTGAAAGCCTGTTGAGTGGCTACTGTTAACCTCTGCTGAATTTCCGGAAAAGGTTCACCTGGCAGCCCCCTACTGGGGGCTTCCTTTCTAGTTCTTAATTGCTTCTTTTTAAAACAATAATTCTGATCATCTCCACTCAAACTTATTTATCAACATGCTTCATGAACTCTGGGATGGGAACAATTTTTCATACCCTTGATGAATTCTTTAGTGTCTCAGAGTCAATAGATAAATGACTCTTCTATGTTTTTAATTAAATTACGTTAAGAGGTTAGTATTTTAAAACTGGAACTAGAGGTCCCACTTGACCCTGCTATCCCCCTGCTAGGAATATACCCAAAGGAATTTAAAAAATCACATTGGAAAGACAGATGTACACCCTTGTTCATAGCAGCTCAGTTTGTGATAGCTCAATCTTGGAAACAACCCAAATGCCCATCAAATGGAGACTGGATAAAAAAGAATGGTTGTTTTTTTTTTCTTTTTTAATAAAATGGAGTATTATTCTGCCATAAAGAATGACAAGATTCATTCATTTATGTGCAAATGGATACACCTGGAGGACATACTAATGAGTGAAATAAATAGATCACAGATATGCAAATACCAGACCTTTTCTTTGATATGAGCACCTTCAGATGTAAATGAGCTCTAGAAAGTATGACAGTTACTGTAGAATGGGAAATTTCCAAAGGAAATTTAGTGTGGGAACATAATAAGGGAAAGGAATAAATATGACTTTGAAAGAAAATAAAAGAGCATGTATATAGGGGGTGGAGAGGTGGGGGTGGGTAGGAATGTGGGTAAAAATGAGAATTAACTTGTGTCATATACTGGTACAAATTCCCCAATGTTGTGTGTGATTGTGAGATGTATACAAAATGTACCAATAAAGAATTAATTAAAAAAAGAGGTTAGTATTTTTAAAAATATTTTATATGGATGAGGAGAGGTGACTGTGGACCTAGATTTCCCATCAGTGTGGTGCTCAGGGTGGCAGCAGCAGCTGCAGGGAACATGGACCGGATCCCCATGATCAGCCGTGTCCCTAGTCAGGGCTCCTCCTTGCTGTTAGGGTGGGAAGTATGCAGTGCCCCGTGGGTCGCATTACTGAGTCTGTAACTACAGTCTCATCCACCACAAGTAAAGCAGGACAGACTGTGATGGGAGATGTTGTGCAACACACTTGACTAGTTCACTTACAACTGTCAGGCTTCGAAAAAATAAGGGCAGCCCAAGACAGGCTCAGGAGACATGATAGTAACATATGGATAAAGTATATCCTGATAGGCCAGGGATTTAGCTCAAGTGGTACCCCTCCTACTTTGGAAGCACAGGGCCCAAGTTCGATCTCTGGTACTGAGGAAAAAAAATCCTGATGGGATCCCGAAGAAGCACATTAGGCAAGAACTGAGGAAATCTGAACAATGCATGGATTTGTTTACAATCATCAAGACTGAATTATTGATTACAGTACACGTGCCATATCAATGTAAGATGTTAACCACAAAGGAAAATGGATGTGGACCATGTAGGAACTATTCGTAATAACTTCACAAAGTTTTTATAAACTCAAAGATATCCTAGAAATAAAAAAAGTTTAAAAGCAAGTAGACACACACATAATTAAAATCCTAATGTTAAAAAAAAAGAACCAGTCAAGCACGGGATTCCAGGGCCTCTTATTTCTGAATCTCCATGTCAAGGGGTGTAAACCACCGACTTGCTTTCCACCTCATCTACCCTCTATGATGGTTTCTCCCTCAGGTCACAGGTCTTGGAGCTCGGGAAAGAAAAGGGCTGTTCAGGATGAAAAACAACGTCTAAAGTATCCTGGAAGAAAGTGCCAGGAGCAGAATAAGTGGGTCACATTCATACTTTTACCTCTTGGCTTGTCTGGGGCAGTAAATGATGCCGGTTTCTGAAAACCACTGAGAAATCTTGACTCCCCTGAATTATGTGAGAGACCACATCCTGCACAGAAGCCTGCTTTTTACCTTCCATAATTCAGGCCAGAGGAGATTTGGGTGCCCTGAATTATCTGGATAGTTGCCCTAATTGTTTGCTTTGACTGTGGAGACCTGGCCTTGGAGGGAAGTAGGCCGTTCAGTCCCTGTGATACTATTTTCCTTCCTGCAGCATAAAAACCTAAAGATTATCGCTTCTCGGCCTTTTGGCTAAGATCAAGTGTAGAAACTTCATGAAGGCATTTACTCAGTTGTCGATTCAGAGGGAGCAGCAGTGAGTCCCCTGTAGCTCAGTGCCGCCTACAGAGCGAGTTCTCCTCGAGCGATCCACAGGAGAGGTGGCAGCCAGCCAGTCACAGGTCCAGGGCTCAGGTCGCAGGCGCCCTACCTCCAGCTGTGCTTAGTCAGATGACAGCCGGAGACATCCTGTCCTCGTGATGCATGTAGATAGCTGGCTATTTTCTGCCTGGCCTGTGTATTTATCCAAGACCAAATGACGTGTCTTCTTTATCCCTTTTACCATTGAGGATGGTAGATTGTGGTGTAGCCTGTCTTTTTAAGCAGGGAAAGCTGAGAGAATTAAATGTCACCCATAAATACCCTACTTTACCTCTCTTCTTCGTAAAAGCAGTCTTTTATAAAGAGCTATTTATGTTTTTGTGTTACTTTTAGCCAGGCAAAAGGATGGTAACTGACCTGACTCTGGCATAGTAAGATCGCGACATAATTCTGGTTAAAGAAAAATGACTTGTTAATACAAATTAGTTGTAATTTCAGTAAGCAAGATTTTTGGTTTGTTTTATGATCATCAAGGAGGCAAAAGTCTGGGAAAAACTCCGTCATCGAAAAATTCTTGGATTTTTGCTGGTTGGATGTTGCACTGAAGCTGAAGAGTCTTAAATGTTAAAGCTACAAATCCCAAATACAATACTAAATTCCAAAGTCTGCTTTGTTTTAAATCACATATAAACATTAAGTGTGAATAGTGCATCTTAATAAGAAAAATTGGCACTGCTTTCTAGAAATTACTGAAGCAAATGTAAACTGAAAGGATCTTGTACTTCAGATTCAAACTGTGACGGATGTGAATGAAATGTCCCATGTCTTACGACATACAGAGTCATACTCCACTCTGCTGGAGCACGGTGCCGCACACTCACTTGGTCCAGTAGAGGGGAAGCCGAGGTCGTTGGCTTAGCCTAAAATTCTGTGCCTCAGTTCAGATCCTAGCTGTGGACCGGGCTTTGAATAGCAGTATTTTCCCTTTCTTCTAATTCATCATTCCACTAATACTTTATTACCTTCTTTTTACTAGTGAGTAAATGGAATCAAAAAGAGTAACTAGCTAATTGTGTAAAGATTCAGTTCAATATTAGTAACTTTCTCAGTTGCTCTGCTTGTCCTCAGACCTCTCTTCTTAGATCACTTCCTTGCTGCATAGATGAATTAGGAGATATTTCCATGTTCAAATGGATTTAGGAAATGCTGCTTAAGATAGAATAGATGTTGGTTCCAGAGATTTAGCTCAGTGGTTCTGGTGCCTGCCTAGCGAGCACAAGTTCCCTGGTTCAATCCCCTGTAACCACATACAACAATACCGGGCAAGGTGACTCACACCCACCAGCTATCAGTACCACATATCACAGTGCCGGGTGTGGTGGCTCACACCTATAATCCCAGAAGTCTGGAGGCAGAGACAGGAGGATTGCTGAGTTGCAGTGAGCTCAGGGCCAGCCTGAACTATGAAGCGAATCCCTGTCTCAAAAAAAAAAAAAAAAAGAAAGATATCAATGGGTCTAAGAAGTCCATTAAATGGTGCTTAAATATTTGCTTTGAGGATACTTACTTTTATGCAGTTCCATGCATTCATGTTTTTCATGGAACAATATGGGAAGAACTGAAAATTTTGGACCTTTCTCTCATCTCAGTGTCAAAGATTTTGACTTCTCAAAATCCATACTCTGGTAATACTGTATCTTTTCAGGTACATTATCATGAACCTTCAAAGTGTACTAACATTGGTTCCTCACATCTTTTGTCTCTGATGAGAATAAGAATCCAGACTTGCTACTGTTGATTTAGCCAACTACTTTTTAACATGATTTTTAAACCTTTTGTATGTATCCTTATTCTTATCATTACTATTACTGTGTATCTGAATTTGTGTATATCTGAATTTCTGTAATTTATTTTCATCTTGAAGAACTTCAGATAAGTTTTCCTTTTTTTTTTTTTTTGCAGTACCGGGGATTGAACTTGGACCCTTCTGCTTAAAAGGTAGAGGTGGGACCACTTGAGCCAAATCCCTGGCTCCCTTCATTGTTTTGCTGCTAATAATGGATGAATTCTTCTAGCTGTAGATTACCTGAAAATGATTTCATTTTGTCTTCTTTTTTTTTTTTTTGAGACAAGGTCTCGCTTTGTAGTTCAGGCTGGCCCTGAGCTCACTCTGTAGCCCAGGCAAGCCTCGAACTCAGCAATCCTCCTGCCTCTGCCTCCCAAGTGCTGGGATGACAGGCGTGAGCCACCACGCCCAGCTGTCTTCATTTTTTTGAAAGATATTTTGGCTGAGTGTAGACTTTTGGATTGATAGATGTGTTTTCTTTTTATCAGTCCTTAAGAGATACTGCTTCCTTGGCTTCTGCTTTGTATAGTTTCTGACCAGGAAGGCTGCAGAGGTTCTTGTCTCTTCCTGTACTGGAAGATTCTTTTTCTCTCTTTTTCCAAGATTT
This sequence comes from Thryonomys swinderianus, assembly GCA_004025085.1. NCBI lineage: Eukaryota > Metazoa > Chordata > Mammalia > Rodentia > Thryonomyidae > Thryonomys > Thryonomys swinderianus. The sequence continues at coordinate 36,559 of PVIC010000741.1, read as the reverse complement.
TCTCCAATCTTTAGTTCTCAGAAGTTTGACTATAATATACCTAAATGTATTTTTAAAGAATAATGTTTGTGGGGCTGGAGATCTAGCTCAGTGGTTTGGGCGCCTGCCTCACAAGTGTAAGGTCCTGAGTTGGATCCCCAGTAATCACATACAGTGCTGGGCATGGAGACTCACATCCACCAGCAATCAATACCACATACCACAATGCCGGGCGTGGTGGCTCACACCTGTCATCCCAGCACTCAGGAGGCAGAGACAGCAGGATTGCTGAGTTTGAGGCTTGCCTGGGCTACATAGTGAGCTCAGGGCCAGCCTGAACTAGAAAGCGAGACCCTGTCTCAAAAATAAAAATAAAAATAAATAATGTTTGATACTTGTTTGAAATTTCCTTGGATTCTTGAATTTTGATTTTTTTGTTTTCATTAATTTTGAAAAATTCTGTTGTATTTTCAAATATTTTTCTACTTGATTCTCAGTTTTCTTCTGAAAGTCTAATTACATATTTATTAACTTTTTATGTTGGATTGATGTGGGATATTCTATCCCTCCTTGTTCCTTTTATCTGTGTTTATATCAGCTTGGATAATTTCTATTTATTTATCTTCCAGCTCACTGGTTCTTTTCATTAGTTGGACTAGTAAGATCATGAACTTGTTGAATTTTTTTAAGCTTTTAATTTCTTTCTAGCTGTTATGTTTAAATATTTAAAAAATTTTCTCTCTCTGGTGAAATTTCCTTTGTTCATTTTTTAACCTTTCTACTAGACCTTTTATAATATTAATCATAGCTATTTTAGTTCTTGTGTTGAATTTATGACATTTGTGTCAGCTTTAAATCTGGTTCTGTTGACTATTTTATCTCTTGAGAGTGGTTTTTTTTTTTTTTTTTTGAGACAGGGTTTTGCTTTGTAGTTGAGGCTGGCTCTGAGCTCACTATGTAGTCTAGGCAAGCTTTGAACTCAGCAATCCTCCTGTCTCTGCCTCCCAAGTGTTGGGATTACAGGCGTGAGCCACCACCCCCGGCACTGTTATATGTGGTATTGATTGCTGGTGGGCGTGAGTCTCCACGCCCAGCATTTTACGTGGTTACTGGGGATCCAACTCAGGACCTTGCACTTGCGAGGCAGGTGCTGGAACCACTGAGCTAACCCTCTGGCCCTCTTGAGAGTGTTTTAAAAATCATTTTAAATTGTATTTTTTCCATGTTTGAATAAATACTAAATATCACGTAGGAGAAAAGTAGAGAAAAAGATAAATAGAATTGGCAACCAGAAATGAGCACGCCCCTTCTTTGTAAGGCTCCTACTAGAGAGGGTTGATTTGGTTTGTTTAGAGGTTGGACTAAGCTTGGGTTTTGTTGTTTCTGTAGTCATTACTGTTGACTCTCAGGATTGAAAGTCTTCTTACCGTGTGTGGCTATCACCTTCTGCTTATTACTGTGGTCATCACTGCCAAAGGAGTTTTCTGTTTTCTTGCCTCTCTCTCAGTTTCCAACAGGTTCTGTGTATCTGTACCACAGAGGTCTCAGAGTTGGAGAAAAAAATGTGATATGGAAGCAAGTATCCTAATTAGAAAAAGAGTTTGGAAAATGCTAGTGTTAGCCTTGAAATGGAGGATGGGCCTTACCCCAAGAAATATAGACAGCTACCTCCATAGAAAGGATGAGGAGGCTGATTTTCTCCCAAGACTTCTATACTACATGATTGTAAGGTAATAAATACTGTGATGTTCATACTATAAAATTTATAGTCATTTATTACAGAATAGTAAACTGATAAGAGCTTTGAAAGGCTAAAATCTAATTTGCCTCCATAGTATAATAAAAGGAATTAACAAGTGAATGATACCATCTTTAAAAGACTTTCAGTCAAGTTACCATTTTATTGATAATTTCATTTTTGATCCTTATATTATCACTTAATCTGCTTAGGAGATTTTCCTGCAGTTTTAACAGATGTAAATTTATAACAAATTAACTCTTAATAAGAAACATGTGTGGTTCTTGGCCTCTGAGCTGGTAAATTGAGGTAACATAATTTATTGTAGATGTTACTATATTACAGTTTTATTATGGATACTAATAGATGACATTTTATCCGTATATGAGGAGTGTATTTCTGATTTTTTTTTTTTTGCTAAATGTTTAGTGTCTCTTCACTATAGATTTTGAGACCATGATAAATTCCTGCCACTCTTAAAGCTTAGCCCTTATTATTTTTGGTAGCAATGCTAACAATATCAGCAACAATGATAATTTTCCATTTCCTGTAAACCACAGAAATTAAATGCTTGTTTCTTTCATGTAATCTTCATGATTTTAGAGGTATTCCTATCTCTATTTTACAGACAACTGAAGCCCGGAAGGCTAGTGGCCTGAATTGGTATACCTCCTTAGTGGAGAGCTATTTCTGAATTCAGACATATGCCTCTACATTTTTGTTCCTCATTACTATAAAGCAGAACTCTTCAGGGTTGTCAACAGGGCTGGCACTAGGCAAAAAAAAAAAAAAAAATCCCCCCAAATGGCAGAATTTAACCTCTAATATGATTCCATGTCTCTGTAAGGATAGGATAAACTTAGGCCTTCAGTGGCTGCTAAGGAACTTTCAGACCCTGAGTCAGGGCAGGGCACAAGACAGAGCAAGTATGGGGGCATTTACAGACATTTTGTTGAATCTCTGTGTTCTACCATGTGAGTCTTTACTTCTTTGATTATGCTGAGAAGTGTCCCTGGAGTATTCTTTGTACTAAAGAGTAGGTTCTGGTTACTGGTTGCACAATGGACTTCTGAGTATCTTGAAGATCTCTTTACAGTGACACAGGACAGAAGACTGCCGGATGTTGCACTGCCTTTTCTGAATGAGAGTTCACAGGTCACCCCCTTGGAATCTTTCAGTGCTGGGTTTTAAATGGCATGGGAGCTTGTGTTGCCAACACAGTTAGCCTACTGGGAATAGGGAACCCCAGATGATTATTAGACAAGGGGACTTATTTCACCATTGTATTTATTTCTACTGCTTGCTCTCTGTGCTTACAGAAATTACCAAGGAAATGGAGTGTGGTGGAGGAAAGATTTATTTTATATTTACTAGTAGTTTTATTACTTGGAATGTACTCAAACCGATACAGAAACAATAAATGATATCTCAGCAAATAAAATATAAAAAAAACTAGAAATGAGTGCTACATCCTAAGTACTCAACAAATTAAGTGTCCACAATAAACTATGCAGATGAGCACTTCTGGATAATACAAATGGATTTTTAATCTATTAGAAGTTCAGAATTCTAGCAAGTGCTGCCAATTGTCTGTAACATTTAGCATTAATCTAGTTGTTCTGAAATGGTTCAGAAACCAAAGCATGCTTTCCTTAACTGAACATTGAGAGTGGTTGCCTGTCCTAGCCATGCTCCTTTATTAAGTTTTTAATGTTATCAAGTGAAAGGAACATGAGATAATTCCAGTTTGTCCCGTCAAAGATTGAAGTTAGTCACAGAATATTGAAGTTAGCCAGAGTTGAACTGTAGCTGGCAAGCACACAAACATACACACAATATGGAATTATTTTCATGTAGAACTCAGCAGATGGGACTGAGATTCTACTGAGTTAGAATAGATATGAAATAGCCTAAAAAGAACAAGTGTAAGTGATTTGGTGGATCATAGGAGATAGATTATTGCTCCCATATGGAGCAGTCTGTGTAAAGGTTAGGGCACAGGAACTGCTATTTTTCCTTTAATATCTGATCTTTCCTTCTCCTCCAGAGAAAGACTTTTTAGTTGAACATGTAGATGCCCAGAAAAAGCGTATGTCAGACTCCCTTTCTGTGGAATGTAGTCCAACCATACCCTGGATAATAGCCCATGACCATAAAAGGTGTGCTGCTTCTGAAAGGTACTCTTAAAAGAAAAGGGTGTATCTTTTCCTTTCTTTTCCCCCCTTCTCCTCTAGATGTTCAGCACTCTAGAGCCAACATGTAAGCCCTGGTAGAAGTCATTGTTGTTTTAGGTCTTTATTACAGAAACTAAAACTTTATTTCATTATAACTAAGAAACTGGACAAAGATGTCATCTGTCAGTCAAGTATTTTTCATGCCACAAATAAACTCAATTCAGAATGGGCAAAACTATTGACTGGTGAAGCTGGAAAGTCTAGAGGCATATGTTACAGTTTAGATCTAAAATGTGCCCCAAAGCTGTATGGGCTCATAGGTGGGGCTTATGGTGACTTGGTATGAGGAGGTTGGGTCTAGTCAGAAGAAGGGGTTCTTTGGGGGCGGTGCCTGAAAGGTTTATCACCCTTCCTGACTCCTCCCTTTGCTCTCTCTGCTTCCTGTCTACTGTCCCATGACTGAGCCCTCTGCCTCACACCTGTGCCATACTGTCCTAACATGGAGCCAGCTGACTATGGACTGAAACATGAGTCAAAATAAACTCCCCCTCCCTTAAGTTGCAACTGTTGGTATTTTGTTCTTGCAACAAGGAAAGTAAGGCAACAGATTTCAGGGCTGATTTCATCCAATGACTTACAGTACTTTGGGCCTGTGACACTCCTTGCCCATAATTCCTTCCATTTTCCCTCTTAGGTCAGCAAAATTCTGCAAGCAATCCTGGGGCAGCATGCATTTTTGTTACCATCTAAGGGTATAGAGACCTTGTTCCTTGATCACTGAGCAAAGAAATAGACTCATTTTGATTGGAACAATTTAGGTCATGTCAAATTTTGCTTGGTTACTACAGTCAAGATAATGTGTACTTACTAATGTATCTTTAGAATATCGATAATTGTGGTCAGGCGGATGGCCTCTTCCTTCTATCTCAAGCCGGTCAGTGTCCCCAAGGAAGGGTCAGATCAAAATTCCTGCTGCTACTCCACAGGAGAGGAGCATAACTGGTACTGGGAGACACCTAGATAGCATCTACCATGAACAGTCAGACCTAAGGGACAGTGTGGGGGCTTGTGTGGCATGGACGGGGGGCTGTGTATGGTGGGGCAGTGGCAGTGTGCAGAGGGTTGGTTTGGGGTCATAATTAGGACTTGTTTGTGGGAATCTGGGCTGAGAATGTGGGCCTTCATCAGTGACTGGATTGGAGCTCAAAAGGTCTAAAGGATAATGTGTGTCTGGGTAGCTTTTCTTTTCTTTTTTCCATTTTATTTCTTTATTATCCTTAGAAATGGAGTTCATTCAAAGGAAGTTTAATATAAGATAAACATGTCATGGACAACTATTTGGGTCATGTTTCCGAAGTAGATAGCTTACTCGCCCAGCCATCTGCATGACATGTTATTAATTAGTGTGACCAACTGGTGCTCAATGTCAAAGCAATAATATTTGAGTTGAGAATGGGATGTAAAATGTGATTTAAATGAGTATTTGGGAGAGCTGATTTGTCAGCTGAACAATTTGAAGTAAAGATGTGATTGATCCAACTGGTCATAATCACCCTTAATAGCTATTATAATCTTAGTGATTTACTTACTATACTCTTCCTCAATGGACCAAATGTTTTAATTATTTTTTTACTGGTAGAGAATAATAATAATAATAAAAGTTACTTTTATAGTCCACTTTTTAAGTATGTAATTGGAATAGAATTAAAATTTTTCTCAAACAAGTAAAGCACACTCTAAATAAAAATCAGTTCATTTTATATAGGCATTTCAAACCATAAAATAATAACACTGAAATAACTACCAATGCAGGGGCTGAAATCCTTATGTATTTGTGTCCTTCAGTATTTATTAAACAGGAAATTACTGACAAAGGCTTATATAGTTCAATATTCATATAGTACCATTTGTGTTACTTACTGAGTTTGGTTTTGCTATGTAAATTGCATACAGGTAAACAAACATAAACAAATGTTGTCACTGTTGAGCTGTCCTCCTCCATTCATTTAAGGGAGCTGTGAGAAAGAGTAAGAACTAGCTCTTAAGTTGGTAAATATGATGTGATATTTAACAATGGTTCCCTATAGTACGATTCTAAATATTGCCAATTGAAAAGCTGGAAGGAAATATTACTGTTCCAAAAGACTGGCAATAGCATTTTAAATACTTGGATACCACAGTTTTTTAAAAACCCAAGTTATAAAATGAATTTTTCTAATTCACTTAATTGTCCATTTCTCTCACCTGTATCTTGTTTACATGTGTAACTTTTTGTTCTCGCTACTGGTGGTGGTGGTGGTGTGTGTATGTATAATAGACAGTAATAGAATTATTGTAAATACTCTAATAAAAAGTCCTGGGCCCAGGGGCTGAAATGTACATGACTGAAAGTATTTCACCCACACCTACACACTTACATATGGTAAGGAGTCTTTTGTTAGATTGGTACAATTATGAATGGGATATTTCTTCATTGTTGTTATAACTTGATTTGATTTTGCTTTGGATGGAACCTGGTGCTTCAACACTGAACAAAAACTCACTGTATTTTGAGTGTAGCCCCACTTTGATTCTAAGAATGTCTGAGAGCAAGGGTTAAAACTATACATATCTAGAATCCTTGGTCTGTGCCTGGCACAGGACAGGATAAATAACACAGGTAATCGGGTTCTATTCAGAGAACAATCTTAGTTTTGTCCCAGAACAGAGTAAAGTATTAGGGGTTCAGTGTACTCGTTGTGTGAATTAGCAAAGGCAGCTGTGTTAATGCTAAATCCTCATTTGTCAATAGAATGGCTATCTGGACCCTCTGCAGATTTTGCCAGTTTTAGTTACATGTTCCGACAGTTGTCATGGTTTGATCTTGAATCCAGTGAAAACCAATTGCTTGAAACAGTATTTTTAGAATTAAAAAAAAATCAGGCTAAATTTGTCACATGATTTGAGGAAAGTTTTCTTTGTTTTATTACCTTGCTGGTGGCGCATGAAGTAATTAGATCATTTCAGCTCAGGATGACACAGAATGGAAAGGAAATTTTTGTGTTCATTCTGGGGACTGCAAAAGAAAATGTTCCTTCAATAATTTCCTCCAGTGACAGAAAAATATTTACTATAACTCTGGGAGAATCTGCGAATAGCTGTTAATCATTTCCTTCTACTTCCTGGTAGGTTTTGAAGCATTCTGTATTTAAAACCAATTCTTGAAGGTTTTGAGATTATAGTAGTTATTATTAAGTGTGATTATTAAAAAAACATTGTCACATCTTTGTATTTCTAATGAGAGATTAAAGTAACAGTAAAAACAAAGCATGTGCAATGGAGGCTTTTGGCTGTGTGCTGTGTTTGTTGGTTCTGTTTTGAATTTCTGTGATAACTAACATAGTTGTTACTTTGACATTTTTATAAACAACTAAGTCTTACCCACTTGAGTGTTTAAAAACACATCCAGTTTTCCATTTTCTTACACGCCCAGGTGCACACATCCATCATGTATTTTTTACCTCAGAACCTTTGTGTTTTGGGGTGTGAGTTTTTTCCTCTTGGGTCAAACTGGTATTGTTTTCTGTTTTTGTTACTGAAGAGAGAACCTAATTATTTAGAGTTCTTTTGAAAGGACAGTCCTTGTCATATATTGTTTTAAGTGTGCTTAGGATAAGAAAAGTTTCTAGAATAAGCTGATACTGTGAGGTCAAATCACCTAATCTCCCAGTCCCAAAAGCCAGTGGCATGCCTGAAGATAGAGTCACTTTAAAATTCGGCAAAAAGCGAATTAGCCATATATATTACAACAGCCAGGGAAAGAAAGAAGCACAAGACCAGAACGTCCATGTCCCCTAATCCCATTGTCTCATATCTTGCTCCCCTGAGACAAGGTAAGGCCAAAACCCTCCCAAGTCTCCCTACTCCCCTCAGTTTTAGACCAAAGTGATTTGTTGGATGTGTAGGCTGCCCCAAGGAAGGACTTGGACAGCTCTCCCTAGACGCTCAGTGTCTCACCAGAAGAAAAATCCGCTGGGTCAGCATTTATAAAACTGACTCCACAGAAAGAAAGCAGAGATGGAACAGGGGCTGAGTGTAATTACCCCAAGGAGCTGTCTCCAGCACCTGGCAGGGCAGAGCTTACTGGAGGACGAGGTAGGAAAGAAGGGCAAGAGGACAGCCAGGCCAGGGCGAGATGTGTGCAAGGGGCTCCTGGGGAGAGTCCGGAGTAGGATGGTGGTGTGGCCAGGTGCACCTCTGTTTGCACCCGAGACAGGCGTTTGGCTTCTGTGTGCCAGGAGAGAGGGATCCGCCCTGGGGAGAGGAAGGTGAGACAGACCGGACCCTTGGTCCTTCTGATCAAAGCCTTTTTAGCTTTACCCTGAACCGGGTAATGAGACCAACATCTGGTTACAGAGTGATTGAGGCCTGTATTTTCCAGGAGCACAGGCTGGAGAACAGCTGCCAGTTCTGCTTGCCCTGGCAGTGCAGGTCTCGCCGAACTTGGTTTGCCTAGAACCTGCAGTTCTCAGCCTCGGACTGCAACAGAGGATGAGGAGGTGTTAGAAGGAAAGTGAAGCAATACGGGAATTATCTTTTCTGTGAAAATTTTCAATTGTTTCATAAGGAAATAATTTGAGTAATAATTAATAGACTGTATCATTATCCTCAAAGTAATTATTCACAGTACAAGACAAAAACAAAAAAGATTCTTAGGAAAACCAAACAGATAATAACACAAAGTTTTCTTTTCAATGAACTAAGATAAACTAGCAGTATAAATGAAACCAATTTATTGAATTATTTTTCAAACAACAGACTGTAATTTGGGAAAGTATTTGGACTTCTCCCTACCTCCTATTTATTTCTCTTTAAAAATATAGTCTTGGAGGAACTGATCAGGTTAACTATGAGCAAGGAGAAGAAAACATATGGAAAACAAAGAGTAAAGGCCCTAAAAAGAGAAACGAGGGAAGTCAAGGACAAATGAGTGGATTCTGAAGAGAAACTAGCTATGCCATGGAAGTGCGATACCTCAACACTTCCTTGTTGCTATGAAAATCATTAAAAGAATATGAAAAACAGGAAAACAAAAGACAAGATGATAAAACCATAGAGTGAGATAAAAGGGAGTTACCAAAGCTGAGGACATGGAGTATAGGCCCATGCAATACTCAGATGAGAAAGACCATTAAAAATAAAACAAAGAAAATAAACCTCAGAGAACAGTGACTTAGACAGAGGGTTTGAGGTAATCTGTGGATGTAAAGGAAAAAGATAGCATGTTAAATATGGAAGATAATAGGTACAGAATCCAAAGGTAGTGTAGCATAGAAGAATTGGAATACCTGAGAAAGTAAAATAAATTAAATAGAAAAAGACATTTAAATAAGTTGCCAAAAGAAAAAATATCTTGAAATTATTAACTTTCTAGGTTAAAAGAGTATACCATGTTCTAAGAAAGTTTGATACAGAAATTAAAATGTACATCAACTGAAGAAAGAACTAAAAGGAAGAAGAAAACCATTGTGTACTAATAAAACGAGTCAAATAAAAATATTATCAAATACTAGGGTAAGGTGGCTGGTTACACAATTAAGCTAAAGACAAAAATATAAAAGAAAAGAGCCAAGGGTTTTGCTTGGTGGCACTGCACCTGCCTCACAAGTGCAAAGTCCTCATTTAATCTCCAGTATGGGTGTGTGTTTGTAAAAGAATAAATCATATTTATAATAACCAAATAATAAAAATATATAGGAAAATCTTTTTTTTTTTTTTGAGACAGGGTCTCACTTTGTAGTTCAGGCTGGCTCTGAGCTCACTGTGTAGCCCAGGCAAGCCTTGAACTCAGCAATCCTCCTGCCTCTGCCTCCTGAGTGCTGGGATTACAGGTGTGAGCCACCAAGCCCAGCACTGTGGTATATGGTGCTGATTGCTGGTGGAGTGAGTCACCATGCCCAGCATTGTTGTATGTGGTTACTGGGGATTCAACTCAGGACCTTGTGCTTTCTAGGCAGGTGCCGGAACCACTGAGCTAAATCTCTGGCCCAATATGTAGGAAAATCTTAAAAGTAGTGTATATACTGTGAAAAGGCTTTTGTAAAATTTTAAAAAATCTACAAAAGACATAAATTATGTATGTATGTAGTTGAATAGGAAAACATAAACTAAAAATATTCAGTTTCCCTAAATGTATTGCTAAATATATTGTAAGTAGAAATCAAAGTATCCTTTTGGTAAGTTGATAAGCTGACTATCAAGTTCATTTGGGAAAAATAAGTTGTAAGAATGGTTAAAATAGGGGGAAGAGAATGATAAACAAGATATAAATATAAACTGTGAACATCTAGCAGTGTAAATTGTTTGGAGCTGAAAAAGAAAAAGGTTAGTGAAAAGTAATAAAAATCCGAAATTCAAATTTATATGTCTTTTGTATGAAAAGGGAGGATTCCAGGATTTCATCATTTTTATGACAGAATAATGCTGCCTTTTATATATATACTATATTTTCTTTATCCATCCATTCATAGACAGTTTGAATTCTTCACTATTGTGAATAAATGCCAATATAGTATGCATAGTGCAGATATCTTCGACATACTGATTTTATTTCCTTGGATATATACCCATAGTGTCATTTCTAGGTGGTAGTTCTATGTGTTTTTTAATTTTTAACTGCTACTTTTACCTTTTGTCTTTTTCATAGTAGCCATTCTAATGAGAATAAGGTGATATCTCCCTGGTTTTGCCTTTTCTAGATGACATATGATGTTAGCGTTTATTTCAGACCCCTATTGGCTATCTGTCTGTCTCCTTTTGAGAATTCCTGTCTATATCTTTTGGTCATTTTTAACTTGTTTGTGTACAGCTTGCACATACATTCTTGGTGTCTGTAGGTCTTCTTTTTATTCTTGATTATTTACTTTTCTGTGTAGAAACTTATTTTCCTATTTACCTATGCTTTTGAGCTTTTATCCTAACAATTCTTGCCCAAAGTCAGAAATTTCCCTGTGCCTTCAGCACAGAAGACAATGGTACCTGGTCTTGTTCATACGTGAAACCTAAAAAGAGTTGCTTTCATAGAAGTTGAAAATAGAATAGTGGAAGCTAAAGAGATGGGTGCAATGTTAGAATTAGGTGAAAGAAGATCTGGATTTCAAGAGCATAGTAGGGAAACTATGGCTACCAATAATGATTGTGTATTTCAAAATACAGTGATTGGAGGAAAGGATTTTGACTGTAATCACTACAAAAATGCTAAACATATCAAGTGATGGATGTGTTAATTATCCTGATTTGATTATAACAATGTATACAGGTTTTGAAACACACCAGTGTATCCCATGAATATATTTAATTATTATATGTCAAAAATAAAATGAAAGTTTTTCAAATTAGTATTAGAAGAGAGCTGGCAAGTGGCTTCCTTAAGTAGTAAAAAGAAAGAACAATCCTTTCATAGAGTGTAGCTCACTGGCAGAGAACATGTGCAAGATCCTTGGTTTGAACTATAGTAGACAGAGGGAGACACAGAAACAGAGACAGAGAGAGACAGAGAAAGAGAATATGTCCAGGAATTTCACAGTAAAATAAAGATCGATGGCAAACAAAAGTGAAAAATCAATACTTGATTATCTCATTCATCATGAAAGAAATGTGAGATAAAATAAGATGTTCAGTTTTACACATCCAATGGCGGCCTTGTCAGGGTTTTCTAACTCCATCGCTGGCCAGACTTAAGTGGAAGCAGAGACTGTTATGCAGTGTATGGCAGTTCCTTGGTGCCTTCTTTTTCTAAGAAGTCTAGCAGTATTTCTCAAAAGAAAAAGAAAAAAAAATACTAAAACAATAACAAATACTCTTTAGTTTTATAGCCCCCACTGCTGGAAATTTATCCTCTTGATAAACTTTTAAAGTCTATTAGCTTTATAGACAAAGACCTTCACTGAGTAATCATTATAAAGTTTAAGAAAAATTAAGGGCATATTAAAGCTAAAATATTAAAATCCACTTATACTATGCAGTGCCTGTGGATCATTGCAGAAACACGGCAGGTCTATGCTAGAACATGTGGAAAATGCTCTTAGACATGTTTAGTGGGAAGAAATATGAGAAAGATTGCATAGCATAATCCCCTTATAGAAATAAAGAGGAAGCAGTAGGACAAGGCATAGAGACAATTTAAATTAATATATGCCTATAAATTTCTTGATAGACAGTGAAAGAAGGAGTCATTTTATTTTTCACTTTTTGTCCTGTGAGCCCTTTAAATCCAGTGACCCAGTCGCCATGGGACCCCACATCCATCAGCCCTGTCTCCTGGGTCTTCCTCAGCTGCTTTTGTGAAAGGTCTCCACCCACTTTCTCCCAGTGATGGGGGGAGAATTCTGCCACATTCATGGGTTTTCTTCAGTTCTGTCTTCGTGCTGACAGTTGAAAGCTAGCTGAACTTCCAGTGCTAATGGTAGTCATCAGTGGTCCACCAAGGCTTGGCCCACAGGTTCTGGGGAATGTGTGCTGCTGTCTTCATGTCTGTGGTCCTAGCTACTCCTCGGGTGGACCTGGGAGCCTGGTCCCCTCCTTCTCACCACTTGACATACGTGTGGCCAGAAATGTGACTGCTCGCTGAGGACTCTCCTAGTGCAAGACAGGCCAAGAACGTGCTATGGCCCTAGCTGTGGCCTATGAGTGTTGGAAAGCTTGGTCCTTCACACTCTGTGGCATCCTCCCAAGATGGCTCAGCTCCATGACCAGTCATGTAGAACTTCCTGGGCCAAGGCAGGTCAACACTATTGCTTCTTTTCCTTCGAATTCCCAAACGTTGATTCAGATTGACCTTGTGGTGGGTGCGACTTGTTCATTAGCTGAGATCTGTCTGAAATTATTGTGCTTTTTTCCAATAATGCATTTATTGGAAGTACTGTTCTGTCTTTTGATTTCTTTTCCCAAATAATTTCTGATTGCTCCATTTTGGAGTCATTAGGACTAGTCTGGGTCCTTTGAAGGCGTACGCTTGGTATTACTCATTTCCTCAACCCAACTCATTGGGTTGCTGAGCTCTGACATGGTGACCTGACAGTCACGCAGTGCCCATCACATGTGGCTTTTTTCTCACAGTGGGCTCCATGGCTTAGACAGCAGAAGTGAAATAATTAGGCAGAATTTATGCTAATGATGGAGTCTTAGTTTACATCTTCGTCAGATCTGAAAACGAATTAAAGATGGATCATCCATGCATTATACATTGCTGCTTGTCTTTTCTCTCTACTTTATCTGCCCTCTTTATCTCATGCATAATTTTAATAATAATTATAATAATTTATAATAATCATTCCTGATAATTCTCCCTGCTCTTCCTGAAAAACTCAGACTCCTCAGAAATCCTTGCCAAGGCCAGTTCCCTGTTCACAGTGACAGCGGTAATAGTATTTTTCATCATGTGTCTGCGTGTTGTGAGGAGGGTGGATTATGCTCAATATCTTTTAATTCATTTTTGGGGGGAGGTGGTAAAGTGATCCTTTTATTTCTTTGCATACAGAGAAGAGAATCTCAGGCCTGTGCTCCTCCCACTAGTGAGTCACTACTAATAGTGACTGCTATGTACTGTGAGCTGCAGTGTTCTGGTTGCTCCCTTTTTTAAAGGAGTAAAAGCTCTAAGCAGTGTCGCTTGAATTCACATCTAGGGCTGTCTAACTGCAGACCCCCTCCTCTTTCCGTGGTCTTTCTTCCATGGTCTTTTGCTGGAGACACGATTTTGCCTGCACCGTGACTGGTGATCACCTTGCTGAATGCCAGCCCTTTTCCTAACTGTACTGCCCATGGCCTCCCTGCTGGTTGAGCTCTGTGGGATCTTCTGCCTTCTAAGTGGTGAGATAGAGATTTGCTGACTGAAGGGGGAAATCTCCAAGTCTTTGTGGCTCAAAGGAGAAGCCTGAGAGGATTCCTGGGCAGAAGAGGGAGGCGCTGTCTCCACAGACAGCCCAGCTCTTTGCTATAGCCACTGGGTTTCAGCCAATGACTCCTGAGACATAGCCTCACTATAAGAGGATGTTGGGTCCCCTAAGTCTGGACTGGGTCAAATATTGACCCCATATTAGCTTTTGTATGTGACAGGGAGAGTGGAAGTGCTTTGGGGAGAGCAGGGCTATGGCGCTGGATGAACTCAGAGCACCCGGCCCCAGGGGAATGGGATTCAGCCATATCACCGAGGAGCTGTTTGGATTTAAGCAAGTTATTTTGCTTTTTTCAGTCTGTTTTTTATCTGTATGATGGAAATAACAGTAGTTACAGTTTAGAGGATGTGTTCAAGACTAAATAACAAAGTATACAAAGTTTCTTCAAATAAAAATATTTGCCATTTGATATGCAAACCAGATTAATTCTGAGAGAAATGTTAATTTGCTTAAATAAATTTCCAAACAGATGGGAAAGAAACAAATGTGTTTATGTACAGACAAAGTACCAGATGACAAAATTTATCTTGGCATTTAGATCTAAAGACTTTTACTTGTTATAATTTTTCTTATGAATGTTAGCAGTGAGCCTATATTATCAGGCACTAAAATTAACTCACATAACACAAAATGAGACTTTCCCAACAAGAAAAAAAATGAAAACAGTGTTGCAGGATGAACACAAATGCAACAGCTGAATGTTGATGAAGTTCGTGGGTTAAATTAAGTTAAATGATTAGAAAACACATTATTCTAAGTGGAAAAGATGTCTGAGACAGGCACTGCAGCATTAGGGCTACTGGTAAATATGTGGTCCAGGATGTTTATAAGTGTACGACTCAGAGCCTTTTCTGTTTGAAGCAGACATTGCGGAGTTTACCCAGGGAGGTAAACTCTGGATGTGCGATACAGGTCTGAGGAAACTTCACTAGTTGGAACTAAGAGATGAGAATCATGCATAGAGCTGAAGGTATCAAGTGGCTCAGGAAGCCCTTCTGTTATCAAAATTCATCCAACAATGGAGCTATATAGCTGGACACATAAACCAAGAAGTTACCAATTTCCACATTTTATATCCTGTCTTCTTGTAACAGATGTCCTAATCATTAAGAAGCAAAAGTGTCACTACCTGCTTATTCTTCAGCCACCAGGAGTCACCTAACTATAGCAACAAATACAAACTTTCCCATGGGATACAGTTTCCTTTTACCTAAATTTTGAAATAAAGAGACAATAACTTGTTTCACAAGGTGATTTTTAGTTTGTAATGGAAATACTAAGTTGCTCCCCCAAAGGCTATACCACAGCAGACTCCCAAATTATACCCCAACAGTGTGAAGGTTATATTTTGACAGTTTATAAAACCTAAACAAAGAGCTATAGATTTGACTGGGTTAGAAGGTAAAACTTCTAACAGCAAAGAATAGGATAGTTAACAAAAAACTTGACATAGAGCAGGTTTTTAAGAGCTATAAAGATAAAATTAATAATCATAATATATAATGAATTCCAAAACAATGTTTAAAAGATGACCAAGGAGAGCTATGCAAAGAATCAGTTTTCAGAGCAAGAAATGATGAGCAACAAGTGATCCTTTGTGAAGATCCACACTGCTACCTGGAAACCTGGAAGATGTACTTTCGAACCAGAAGATGCCATTTTTTTTTTTTTGCCCCTAGATTGTATGATAAGATCTTATTTCCTATTTCTTTTCCATTTGTCTATATCACAGTTCTAATTCCTAAAGTCTTCATTGCATTTTACTAGGAGGTGAAGAAATTGTTCTTGTGGCTCTTGTTTTTCTGTGACTTTCTAAGGAAAAGGCAGTGAGGTAGCCTGGGGCGCCCCCCGTGTCTGATAGCCTTATCCCACACAGGGGCCCCTGGCCCTACTCCTTTCTCATTTTTTCTACAGGGGAAAAAAGAAAAGTTTGGCTTGATGTGTGGTAGATTAACTAGTGGTCAGCTTGGAATATCCAGCTGAACTTGAATCAGCATGTTTGGTGCATGGAATACCTACCTGAGGATTGTTGCTAAGGGCATTTAAAAAAAGAACTGAAGGGGAAGATCATAGGCTGTTGATTTTGTAGGAGAATCTCACTGTGATTGATTGTTTTTTCTAATGTGAACTTTCATGATGCTGTTCATGTTGAAGGAGGAGCTTGGGCCCCGCTGTCACTGGGAATGGCTGCTGTTCTCATCAGGAGAGCTCTGACCTTCACCATGAGCATCACAGCTCCAGTGTAGATCCAAGTACATCCCTCAGCCTACTGCATAAATCCTTCACCACAGTGGTGCAGGTTTTCTGGCCTTGTACTGCCCAGATCCTGAGTCGCCTCAAGATCACCAAGACCAGAAGCATGTAAAGTGCACAGGATCTTTTATTCAGCAAGCTCTGGAGTGAGGACTGGCAACTTCCCTCACACAGAAGGAAGAAGTCAGTGGCCCTGACCCATTGGGAGACAGGGTTTATAAAGGGAAAAACTGCAAGCAGGGGGTTTCCAAGCCTTGGCATTACATAATTGGGTAGAGGGGCTAGGGTGTGATTTTCTCAAGCTACTTGGGAAGTGGGTTTTTAGGGTTTTACTACAGGATACATGCTGTACATGCTTGGCACAATCTGCCGTTTAATTCTTGGAACCCTCCTGTCTGTTGACTTTTCCAAGAATCAAAGAGCAGGGGTTTCACTTTGAGGCCAAATACATAATATGGATGCTTTACACAAGATGGAGTCAGTTTGGTGTTTACATTCCCCACTCTGACTTGTAACTTTTGAGAGTAATCTTACTCTCATGGGGTCAAGTCCTGATGGAGTGGTATTGTTGTCTTAGAACTATAAGATGTATTGTGTTGACTTGATCTTTAACAAAGGCAATCAGTTTGTTTATAACACATGGGCCAAAGGTGAGAGCTAGTATGAGGAGAATTATAGGGCCTAATAAGGTTGAAATCATAGTGGTCAACCAGGGGGATGAGTTAAACCAGGACTCAAACCACCCTTGATTCTGTTCTCGTTCTCGCTTTCTTTTCAGCAGCCCTTTTCTTACTTTGGCCATGAATTCTTTGACCATTCCGAGTGGTCCATATAGAAGCAACACTCTTCTCCAAGGGCGGTGCATATTCCTCCTTGTTGCAAAAATAACAGATCTAATCCCCTTGTTTTTTTTTTTGATTGTTTGTTTGTTTGAGACAGGGTCTCGCTTTGTAGTTCAGGCTGGCCCTCAGCTCACTATGTAGTACAGGCAAGCCTTGAACTCAGCAATCCTCCTGCCTCTGCCTCCCGAGTGCTGGGATTATAAGCATGAGCCACCATGCCTGGCTCCCCTTCTATTTTGTAAGACTACCTCAGATAATGAGGTAAGGGATTCTTGGAGGTGAGAGATGGAGCTTTCAAGTCTTTCTGTGTCTAAGTCTATTGCAGCTCTGAGAGTCTGGTACTGTTTTCCTTGGAGTGCCAAAGAAGTAGGTCCTGTAGTGACTCCAGCCGCTCCTAATTCTAGGAAGAGAGACACCATTAGAAAGGTAAGGGGTTCTCTCTTGACCCAGTATGGTGGGTTTTGCCACCTGTCTAGGAATTCTTTATTATTATGATATAATAGGCGGGGCATTAGCTGTACTAAGATGCAGTAATCATTGCTTTGGTTTAGTATTTTACCACGTACGCACGGGGTCAGGCCTGATGTACAGGCCCACCATCTGTCTTGGGGAGGTATGTAATACTTGTCTTCTAGGTGTTTAACTGTTTTATTACAGGAAGACTGATACCTGGAGGGTATTTGTCCTATACAAATTCCAGTTCTACATACCAATTGGAGGGTGAGATATGCCTTTTGTTGCCATTGACAAGAGTCTCTGGACTGGGCCATGGTAAAATTAGCCAAAATTGCAGTGCCTTCATAATAAGGGGGCTTTAAGTCATAACAAAGCTAGCAAGCACTAGTTATATTGGGGTTTGTGCTACTTAGCATAAGAAAGATCTGGTTTACAAGGTGAGTTAAAGAATCAGCTAGAGTATGAGGGTTTAGAACACTAAGGTTTGTTGGTATCCCGGTCTCAGGGGTGCTAGTACTTGGTTGGGTCCTGTAGGAAAGCTGATGGCCTCAGCTATGAGTCGAACTATGAATAGCAGCCCTTGATCATATCCTTTTTGCTAGAGGCGTAGCCCCCAACTGCAACCCTTTGTCCACTTGCGATATTGTTTTCCTTCTGGGGTAAACCTAAGGAGCACCAGGTTGCACTGAAATCTAGAACATGGTCCTTGTTTTTCCCATGTCCCTGTGGGCGATACACAGTAGGAGTGGGTGAGACTGTATGGTTTCATCAGACTGTGATTAAATCCCAGCTTAAGGATGGATTCCAATAGGTATCTCCAGTTGTCTCACAGCCCCAGGCCGCACAGAAAAACTGGCTATGGCTTCCATTTCTGGATGCTAGCCCTGGGCTCCTACGGTCACGAGGGCAAATGTAAATGGGCTAGTCTCTGAGTACAGATCTAAGAAAAGGGTGACTACATCCTGGACTCCACACTTTGTATTTTAGGCAGGGTATGGTGTAAGCTGGTTTTCCTTTACATTCTGATAACCCATTAGTTCCCGTCTCTAAAGCTGGCATGTCCCAGTGCCCTGTAGCTAGCTCACAAAGGTCAAATATCAGATCAGGCCACCAAGTGTTGAGGGGGTGAGCTCCTGACACAGAGGAGATAACTTTTTCTTGTTCAGATAGGATTTGCCATGCCATTCAGAGGGTGTGAGGGGAGCCAATACATACAGTCAGGAGTCCCAAAAGAGTCAATACTTGGAGAGCTTGAGCTTGAGTGGGTCTTTCTTGTGCAGGGTTGCCTTCCATTTGCTTGTTGGTTCTTGAGCCTCTGGGTTAATGTAATCAGCTGGTATCTCAACAGGGCTAGCCAGGCACTCATGGGTATAGTGGATCCAAGCACTTATCCTGTCTACTTTAAGTGCAGCTGGTGTGGTTAGAACAATGATAAAAGGTCCTTTCCATCGAGGTTCAAGATTATCTTGCCAGTGGCGCTCGACATACACCCAGTCTCCAGGGCGGTACAGGTGAGGCTCGGGAGGGGGACCTGAAGTATATAAAGCACTTAATTTGGGCCACATTTCTGCATGGACTTTCTTGAGTACATGAAGTTGGTGTAGCAAATTACCATCTTCTATGTCCATAAACATTCTGGATTGTAAACTGGGAATTATGGGAGCAGTTTTTCCATACATTATTTCAAAGGGGGTGAGACCCATCTGTTAGGGGGAGTTGCTAACTCGATATAGGGTAAAGGGAAGGAGAACCACTCAGTCGGCACCAATCTCTAAGGTCAATTTAGTTAAGGTCTCTTAATGTTCTGTTCATCCTCTCTACTTGTCCTGAACTTTGGGGCCTGTAGGCACAATGTAATTTCCACTTTGCCCCAGTTACTTGAGCTAACCCGACTTACCTTAGATACTGGTCCGTTGTCTGACTCTATTAGAGTAGGAAAGCCTTACTTGGGATTTCTTCTAAGATCTTTTTGGCTACCATCATAGCAGTCTCTTGTTTGGTCGGAAAAGCTTCTTTCCATCCT
This sequence comes from Thryonomys swinderianus, assembly GCA_004025085.1. Taxonomy (NCBI): domain Eukaryota; kingdom Metazoa; phylum Chordata; class Mammalia; order Rodentia; family Thryonomyidae; genus Thryonomys; species Thryonomys swinderianus. The sequence continues at coordinate 17,162 of PVIC010000741.1, read as the reverse complement.
GAAAAAATATCTACAAAGACTTAAAAATCATATTTTCCTGGTTTTATTTCTATGAAGTCTACTTCCCAATATGCTCCTGGCTGTGTTCCTGTAAATCTCTGTCTCTTTTCTTTGGAGTGTGTGTACACGTTGGTCAGCTGGCAAGTTTTACAGTTCATAACAATTTGCTCTACTATTTTGCAGACCACTCTGTTGCGAACCTCAGATTGCCTAATAGTATCTGCCATGTGGCAGGCCCCCATGTGGGTGGTATGATGGAGCTTAGTGAGGATTTGTCTGGCCAGGTGTGTTAGGAAGATTAATCTGCATTCTGCGTCAAAGTACCAACCATCACGCTGTCGTCTGACCATTGGTTGTGGGCACAAGCTATATCTTCAGGGGAGTATCGCGGGATGTCTGGCAGATTGGGGGTCTTGGATCAGGCAGGGTTGTGCTTAAAGTCTCTATTGGAGTAGTTTGCAAAGCTATATTTTTAGCAGTCTGATCAGCTAATTTTGAATTGGCTCGTTTCCTCTTTGGTGTTCAGGACAGTGCATTATGGCTAACTTGGCAGGTAGCCATAAGACTTTAAGCAGTTCTAATATTTCTTGCTTGTTTTTGATAGTTTTTCTTTCATATGTGAGCAGTTCACACTCTCAGTAAATCACGCCGTGGACATGCACAGTAGCAAAAACATACCGACTGTTAGTATAAACATTAAGACTTTGTCCTTTTCCCAGTTCTAGGGCTTTAGTCAAGGCTATGAGTTCAGCTTTTTGAGCTGAGGTTCCCGGGGGGAGGGGTTGGGCCCATATTACCTTCGATTCTTTAGTAACAGCTGCTCCCACACATCGCAGTCCACCATTAAGGAAGCTGCTTCCATCTGTAAACCAGGTGGCTTGGGCATCTCTCAGAGGAATGTCTGTGAGATCTTGATGAACTTCATGTACCTGGGCTAGGGCTTCAGTGCAGTCATGAAGCAGATCAGGCAAGGTAGGATCTGGGAGCAGGGTGGCAGGGTTGAGGGCTTTTGGTGGCTTGAAAATGATCTTATCAATGTCTAGTAGTAGGGTCTGGTAGTGGGTGACCTGTGCATTACTCAGCCATCTGTCTGGAGGTTAAGTATCCCCTCTATGGCATGAGGTGTGGTCATAGTCAGTGTGTGTCCTAGAGTTAATTTAACAGCATATTTGACTAATATTGCTGTGGCTGCAATCATACAAAGGCAGAGTGGCCATCCCGCTGCCACTGAGTCCAGCTTTTTGGACAGGTAGGCCACTGGTCTTTTCCAGGGTCCAATGGTCTGGGTTAGAACTCCTTTTGCTATTCCCGCTCGTTCATCAACAAAGAGCTGGAACGATTTGTTTGTATCTGGCAGACCCAAAGCTGATGCTAACAGGAGTGCCATTTTTATGGCTTCAAATGTTCTTTGGTGCTCAGAAAGCCACTGGAATTCACTTTGACTCTTAGTGAGTTCATAGAGAGGTTTAGCAAGCTCAGCAAACCCTGGGATCCACAGCCAGCAGAAACCAGCTGAACCCAAAAACTTTCACACTTGGCAAGGAGTAGAAGGCACAGGGATGCAGAGAACAGTTTCTTTTCGAGTAACAGTTAGCCATCATAGTCCCCCTCTCAGTATGTAACCCAAATAAGTGACATGGGGTTGACAGATTTGAGCCTTTTTAGCTGAGGCCCGATAGCCTAACTGCCCCAGAGTCTCTAAGAGAGCTCTGTCCCTCTTTTACATGACTCTTTTTTATGGGCTGCTATAAGTAATTCATCAACATATTGTAACAAAGTTATGTCAGGGTTGAGAATTCGGTACTCACTCAGATCCTTACAGAGAGCCTCGTTGAAGATGGTCGGTGAGTTTTTGAATCCTTGAGGCAACCTAGTCCATGAATGCCTAGGTCTGGGTCACTCCACTCAAAAGCAAACAACTTTTGGCTCTGAGGGGCTAAAGGCAGGCTAAGAAAGCATCTTTTAGATCCAGTACAGTATACCATTGTTTTTCAGGTGGCAGACTACTCAGTAGAGTATATGGATTGGGGACCGTTGGATGGATGTCGGTGACCCTCTGGTTGACTTCTTGTAAATCCTGTACTGGGTGATAGTCATTGGTTCCTGGCTTTTTGACTGGCAAAAGCGGTGTATACCAGTCAGATTGGCATGGCCTTAGGATTCCTAAGGTAAAGTCTGGTAATGTGGGGTTGAATCCCCTTTAGGGCTTCTTCTGACATAGGATATTGCCTAATTTGAGCCGCTTTAGCTCTGGCCTTTAATTCCACTAGGATGGGAGGGCGATGCTTGGCTAGCCCCATCCCTCCTATTTTGGCCCAAACTTGTGGGTATCAGTCTAGCCAGTCTCAGTCTATTGTATTGACTGACGGTTCCTGGAACAACCGATACTCTTCTTCAATTTGCAGGGTGAGGGCCCTGATTAGATGACCTTCCTGATTTAGCAATTGGGCCCCATTTTCATCAAATTTGATTTGTGCTCTCATTTTTTATAATAAGTCTCTCCCCAAGAGGGGATAGGGGCATTCAGGCATAACCAGAAACGAGTGAGTCACTTGATGTTTTCCGAGATCAGTCGTCCTCTGGGCAGTCCATGGGTAAAGTTTGGTGCCTGTGGCCCCTTGGATCAATGATTGCTTGGGAGATAGGGGGCCTTTGGCTTGCTTAGGAACCGAATGTTGAGCTCTAGTGTCCACCAGAAAGTCAAGAGGTTCCCCCTCCACCTTTAGGGTTACCCTAGACTCAGGGAGGGTGTTCTGAGCCCTGTCCCCATCAATAATCATTGTCTTCAGTAATTAAGATCTTAGGTTTATTTTTTAATTTAGGGCAGTCTTTAGCCCAATGGCCAAATTCCTTGCAGTTAGCACATTGATTTGGATCCGGGGGACCACTTACCTTGTTTCTGTGGATCTCCTTTGTTGTCCACAATCCTCTTGAGTTGTTGATATTGTTCAGAAGGAGCTGCAGTCGCGGCTAACAGTACCTTGGCTAAATCCTTGTTTTGCTGCCATTTGGCTTTAATCTGTTTTTCTTCAAGGCTGTCCCTATTATTGTATACCTTTTATGCTATAGACACTAGATCTCTTAGTGACTTTTTGCCTAATCTATTTTTTGGTAACTTTTTCTTAATATCTGGAGCTGACTGGTTGATAAAGGCAATCGCCACCATAGATTTATGGTCTACTTTTTCAGGATCATAAGGTGTAAACTGTCTAAAAGCCTCCATGATCCATTCAAGAAAGGACACTGGCAGTTTATCAGCACCTTGTCATAGGTCATAAACCCTAGACAAATTTGTGGGCTTGCATGCCGCAGTCTTGAGACCTGCCAAGAGAGTCTGGCAGTAGACCTTGAGGCGCTCCTTACCTTCTTCTGTGTTGTAATCCCAGTCTAGTCGGGCCAAGGGAAAACTGTCATTTATAAGTTGAGGGTTTTGGGTGGGGATCCCCGTATCACCTGGAGCCAATTTTTGAGCTTCTAGCAGGATTCTCTCTCTTTCTTCTGTGGTGAAAAGGACCTGTAAGAGTTGCTGACAATCGTCCCAGGTAGGGAGGTGAGTAAATGGCACAGTTACTAATAGGTTAATGAGGTTTTTGGGGTTCTCAGAAAAAGGGGGGTTTTGGACCTTCCAGTTATACAAGTCCAAAGAGGCAAAAGGCTTATTTCCATTTTTGGCTGTGGGCCCCATTGCCTGAAGAGGTAAGGTTACTGTGGAGTCAACCTTGGGAGTAGCTTCTCTTTTGCTCCTGGTGCTTTGGGCAGGACCTCTATCCAAATCAGACATGATGGAGGTGGGGGTGGTGTTGAGGTAGTTTAGGAGCAGGAGGAGGAGCAGCAGTGTGGACAGGGGGAGTGGGTTGGTTGTAAAGGGGGTGGTGAAAGAGTTCTTTCGAAGGAGGATGGGGAGGAAAAAGGAGTTCCTCAGGAGTTCCGTCCTGCAAGACAGGGTAGAGAGGTGATTTCTTGGACTCTGGGACGGGTGTCCAAGTTGGGATGGGTGGTGCTGATGAGGACAATGTGCCCAGATGGCGAGAATCTTTCTGTATAGGAGGAATGAAAGGTTTTACCCAAGCAGGTGGGTCAGTAACAAGATTTTCCCAGACTAGAATATAGGGAACTTGGTCTGGGTGATCAAGTCCATCTCTCAAGAAGACTCTCTGTTTTACCACCTTGACAACAGGCAAATGAAAGATTCCTTCTGGAGGCCAGCTGGTGTTAAAAGACGGCCACTCTACAAAGCAAAAAGTTGTCATTTTTTCTTTTCTTTACCTCTACAGACAAATTATGAGCTCTTACCTTTACATCTTTAAAATGGATTAGAACAAGATCTAGTGGGCTAGAAGCAGTCTGTCCCATTTCGTACATCAAAAGTCCAGTCACACTAATGACAAACAAGACACCTCAGACTTACACAAACACTAAGACGTTCAGATACACAAAAACGAAACTGTTGACTTGGTCACTCTCTAGAAGCAACAACCAATCCAGGAACAAGCCAAACTCGAGAACTTGTGTCCTCCCAGTAGAGACTTATGTCTTCTCCGTGGGGCTCTGGAATGTCTTCCAGTTTCCCCGCAGCCGTGACCTTGTAGTGCGTCCACTTGATCACATGTGGCTGCCCAAAACCAGAGAATGAAACCAAAATAAGAACAAAGCGCGCTTGAGACAAAACACTTGCCGGCTGGTGTAGACCCTCCAGATGAGGGTCTTGGAGATCTGGGGGATCCCGGATGAGTTCCCAATGTACTGCCCAGATCGTGAGTCCCCCAAAGATCACCAAGACCTGCTGGATGTAAAGTACACAGGGTCTTTTTATTTAGCAAGCTCAGGAGCAAGGACCGGCAACTCCCTTCACATAGGAGGAAGAAGTCGGTGGCCCCGACCCATTGGAAGACAGGGTTTATAAAGGGAAAAACTGCAAGCGGGGGATTTCCAAGCCTTGGCATTACATAACTGGGTAGAGGGGCTAGGGGCGTGATTTTCTCAAGCTACTTGAGAAGTGGGTTTTTAGGGTTTTAGCACAGGATACATGCTGTACATGCTTGGCACAATCTGCTGTTTAATTCTCGGAATCCTCCTATCTGTTGACTTTTCCAAGAATCAAAAAGCAGGGGGTTCACTTTGAAGCCAAATAAATAATATGGATGCTTTACACAAGATGGAGTCAGTTTGGTGTTTACAGCCTCCACCATTGGCCTTTGGACCTTCCTGGTGCAGATCCTCAATACTGACAAGCATGAGACATTGCTGTGGGCCCTAGGCCACTGGCTGGACTCATGGAGGACATTACCTTGAACTCCAGGCCTTTACCTGGACATGTGTGAGACACTGCCATGGGATCCAGACCCTCAGCTGGATTCTAGTGTACAGCTAGATCTCTTACTATGCATTTGACTTTTTAGGTGACTATTATGAAATAATCCTGTAGGTTATGTGCTCCATATTAAATATTCCCTTGCAAGCCCTGACTACAACACATGGTTTCCATTGCATGTCTGATCTATGAATCTACAGGCTGCTCCTTCCCTGCCTTCAGCAAGAAATCCTAACACACTAGCATTTTGTGAGTTTGGTCTCAGCTGAAAATCAGAGGCCTGTAGAGGACAAATCAGATGCAACATCACACACCTTGGGCCACTCACCTGCTCCTCTCTCCTCTGTTTCTGCATCTCTAGCCATTGCATCTCCTACCTCTTCCAATGTGCAACATATACTACAGGGTGCCTGGTCTCTCAGCAGTTAATCTAGACCCTACTCTGTGTGGGACGTGGCACCATGGTGCGCTTTTCTTTTTCCCTAGTTTCCTCTCTATTCCTTACTTCACCCAGAACTTTGATATGTATATTTTGTCCATCTTGTTACACATACAGTGAAAATTTGGAGATATTTATGTTTGAAAAAACTCCATACACCTAGGTATGGAGGGAAGTAATGTGCTCTTGGGGACAAGAGGGGAACTCTGCCACTGTGTACCCTTGGACACCTGTTTTCACTTCTTTCTGTCTTGCTTTATCTGTAAAATCTAACCAGAGGAGCTTGCATGTGGACAGCAGCTGCGGTGGGGCATGAATGGATTGATCTGCATGAAGGGTGTGGTAAGTACCAAGCACAGGGCAGAGGGATTGGTGCACGCAGGCTGCACCTGAACTGTCCCCGTCCCGCTCTCCCTGGGATGCACCTTCAACAGTCACTCCCTTCAAAAGGAAAACTCACCCAGAGATGGGAAATGGAAAAGCTCCACCAACACAGAACTACTGTTGCTTCGTAACTTTATACACCAGTGACCTAAAAAGGTGTTTGTTGCTGAAGGCCTTTCCTTTCCTTCCATGAAGATGGCAGTTGTAAATCAGAGAGCAGGTCAGAAAGACAAAACACAGGATCCTTCTTACAAATCATTGTCAAGTATCCCATATTGTCCATTTGGTTACCATTTAGTTCTTTATTGGCTCTTAATAATTAATCTAGGTAAGAGGCTCAAGATGAAAAGCTGACTTCATCCTTTCACTGCTGTGATTGTGTGTAATGGAGTTTTATTATTTCTAGCTTTGTCACCCAGGGGAAAAGTGTAGTCTAGATCAATAGAAAGTTATTATATCTTTGTGACTTCTCATTCCTGTTCCCAGCTATTTTTTATGTTAAAAGTCCGACACAAGAGGTTTAAAATGCAAATCTGGCCGGGCATGGTGGCTCACTCCTGTAATCCCAGCACTTGGGAGGCAGAGGCAGGAGGATTGCTGAGTTCAAGGCTTGCCTGGGTTACATAGTGAGCTCAGGGCCAGCCTGAACTAGAAAGCGAGACCCTGTCTCAAAAAAAAAAAAAATGCAAATCTGCTTTCTCCCTCCTGGATCTTTCTGGAGAGTTTTGCTAGGTGGTTATCTTCCTGTAATAATGCTTTCTTGACCTGGACCTAGGAAACTCATAAACAACAGAAATTTACCTTTTATACTTCCAGAATATAGGAAGTCCAAGATGAAGGGAGAGCTGGTGGCTGGCAAGAGCTCATGTCAGCAAGGGTGCTGCCCTGATGTGTCCCTGCACAGTGGGCAGGACTGACTGGCTCTCTGAGGTCACTTTGGATAGGGGAATACTCCATTTCTAAAGCCTCCATTTCTCCACTTCATGACCTAACCATTTCCCTGAGCCACTCCTTCCCAATGCAGTCTCCTTGAGGGTTTGGATTTCAATATGTGAATTTGGGAGAGATGTAAAACATTCAGGCATAGCATCATATTTTTTCAGAATATTTTTCTTTCATTTCAGGGATTTTCACAAACTGTTATTTTAATTTTAAAGTAATTCTTATTTAATCTCTGAACTTCCACATTGTTGTAGTTTTAATCAAGTGATATAACTAAGGAGTTTACTATGCAAAGCAAAGTAAATTTTGTATTATAGTTTGTGTGACAGTTAAGGTTGGTGATTGCAATTTGATTAGCTTGGGAGCCACCCTAGGATTAGCGGAGGACTCTTAGGTGTCTGGGTGGGTCCAGGGAGCACAGTCTTGGGTACTAGGTCTGGCCCCAGACTCCTCCTCTCTGGCACTTTTCAAATCCTCTTGTTACAGGCTGTCATGAGTTAAGCAGCTCTGCTCCTCCATGTCCTTATGCTGTGACCTTTCTGCCTTGGAGCCAACTGACCATGGACTGAATGCCCTTAAAATGGGTCAAACTGAACATCTCTTCCTTCCCGGTGTGAGCATTGGTATCATATCCAGCAATAAGAAAGCTAATACAATTATTTTAGAAATTGCTTTAGTTTATAAACACCTCCATGTCACATAATAGTCATAGGAATATAGGAAGAGGGATAAAATTGTCCATGGTGACTTAAAAAGAATCCAGATAATGGCCAGAATGACATATTTTATGTTCACTGAAATGATGAATGAACTGAATCATGCTGAACATGAGGATGGACTTTTGAACAGCACTGAGTAGAAAAGGCAGACACTCAAAATTATTCCCGGCTGATTAAAACTAAGTAAGGCATCAGTATAAATAGCAGCAACAAAGGGAACAAGTTACAGGAATAAAATGGTCGGTGACCGACGTTTTAGAAATGTTTATTTCTCAAAAGACATTAAATTCCGTAGTAAATTTGTTGAAAATTAAAGCAGGTGGCCCAAGAGACCTGCTCTGGACTTGAGCCTTCAGAACTATAAAAAATGAATTTATTCTTTTGTATGAGTCAGTCTGTAGTATTCTTTTCTAGCAAAATTAGTAGACTAAAACAGGGTACTAAAATAGCCTGAGACATCTGGGAGACCAGCATTCAAAGCCCAGCACTGGCTTATCGGCCATGTGACTTAGTCCGGACCCTTCTGTATCTTTGTCTGCAAAATGGGCTCAAGAGGCCAGTTCCAGAGGGATTTGGGGCACTGACTTAGTCACTGTCTGTCGCTGAGGTACGAAGCTCGACACACAACTCAAAGAAAGGGAAGTTTACTTTGGCACACCTTCCAGCCCGTGGCTGCTCCAAGGCCGGATGGGGATGGTGCGCATGGCTATGGCACAGGAAAGAATGCCTGCTCAGGGCTCTGTAGGCAGGAAGCAGACAGTGGAGGGAACTGCAGGGAAGGGAGATAGCACCTTCTGGGTCGGGCCTCAGGGACCCGCCTCTTCTGACTGGCCCCACCTCCTAACATCAGGTCAGCCCTGCCACCACTGCGTTCCAGTCACCTTTCCAAGATCCCACCAGTGAACGCCTGAGAGCCGAGGAGACATTAAATACAAATGAGGATCTGGCCCAGCTCTGTGTTTCAGTTGTCTGTATGTTGCTAGGATCTTGAATGATAGCTCAGAACTAACCTCATAGCTTCCTTTCGTTTCCCAACCTCTACCCTGAAACCCCAAAGGAGAACATTAAGTGAGGCAGTGGAAGGAAATGGTCTGTCATTACCAGAATATAAACAGTATGTATTGTTACAAGCTAACAAATGTGCCTTTCATGCAGGTGCCGTGCCCTGCAGTAGAGTCTAGTAACCGCACAGTCAGGAAGGGAGGGAGGAGTGAGAATGGGGGAGGTTTTTTGCTCTACTTCCTGAACGAGTTCTTCCACCACCAGCGTCACGTGCTGTTCCCAGGTGCCAGTGCCACGAAAAACCATTTATGGAAATAACACCATTGTAGCACCTTCCTATACTACCTTGCCCTGTCTGATAAAATTGGATTCACCACAAGCTTACATTGTAGCAATCCAGGACCCTCAGTCTTATTTGTCAGAAGAAACAAAACAGGAGTGGAGTTGTTTTTAAGTAAGAAAAGAAAAAAGTAAAGCAACTGACACTATGTGAGATCTGCTCATAGACGTTGATCTCAGTGTCCACAGGATTTTCATACTTAAAGTGGGCCTGCTCCGTATTTCCCATCATTTGATAGCAAACAACTTTGGATGTTGGCACCACTGAGTCATATTTTCTTCTGCTAAATGCTTTGTCTTCTTTCTACCTTCTCAGTTTCATGATAACTACCCAAGAGGATAGTTGGCTAATATTGGCTAATATCTCTTTTATTAGTTGGGGTTTTGTTTTGCCTTTATCATTATATTTATACTCTAAGTTGGGTTTTAGTACAGCAGTGAGTCTTCTGTGCACCCTCTGTGGTGCTCAGGACAGAATTCAGGGCCCCTCTCCACCCCCAGGGTATGGGACAGACCACATTCATAAAATCCCACTGTCGTCCAGCTGCTGCTACTCCAGCCTCTCGCCATGTAGCAGGTGCCAAAGGCAAGGGCCACACCTCCCAGCCTTCATCCTCTGTGCTTAGGAAGTGACTGGCAGAGAGAGGTACCTGGAGGACAAAGGGTGGAATGTGCAGCATGATCCATAAGTGTTTTGTTTCAGGACCTGGTATATCTTAAATCTCCTTGCTAAATCATTTTGCATTGTCACCTTAATATTCTACTCTGAGATGTAGGATGGTGTAGGACACGAAGGAAACATCCAGCCAGCAGAGGAAAGAGGAGAAATGGCTTCTAACCCCCTCACCAAGAGGTGGTGCAGTACTTATTACTGGGATGCATAGAAAGGAAGCTGGAAAATGTGGTCCAGCCCTATTTGCTGGGGGACAGTGGTGGGATAGGTGAGCAGCCAGTGTCTCTGCCACAAGCTTGAGAGAGGTCAGCTCACTATTCCAGTGAACATTCATTCATTCAGAGATCTAGAAGTGATTCCTTGACCGAGTGATTCTCCAACTGGTGAAAAAAAGATGCTACTTTAATTACCAAGAAAGTCTTTCAGAAGGGCGGAGACAATTGAGTTTGCAAGTTGGCTTTTGGTTGATTTTATATGACTTCTTAAGTCTCCAGCATCATGGTGTTGACTGTTGTGATGAGGGTCACCCAGAATGGATACTCACGGCTCATTCGAAAGGGAACATTCACTTAGTTGAATTCAGTGACTTCATATGTTTTTGTTTAAGGCCTTTATGAGAAGAAAAAAAAACCCGCAAAGATTTGGACCATGATAAAATGACTTTGGTCAGTTTAGAGCAAATCTGCAAAATAATTTCTTTTTCGGTCATATTTTTGACTTCAAATATTTGCATCATTATTTCAACTCTCAATTTTTCCCATGTTGATATGGCTAAGACACCAGGGACACAATGGATGTTGGCGCCACTAAGTCATGTTTCCTTCTGCTAAATTCTTTGTCTTCCTTCTAGCTTCTCAGTTTCAACAGAAATCAGCTCTTCAGAACCAATTAATAGTCTGTGCAATGTTTTATAGATTACCCATCCCTTTTACACACTCTTCCTTGAGCAGATCTCACATTCTGTCAAGTGGGATACAGGAGAAAATGGGGAGGGGAATCTAGCAGTTATTAAGGGCCATTGGCTAAGAAATTCACATTTCAAAATAAAGAGCTGTGTCTTTATTGACCAAAAGCTGCTTTGCACTTCAATTCTGGAGTTATTTATGGCATTTCTGGCCCAGTTAAGGAGAGCTGGTGGTTTAGTAAAGATGCCTATTTACCATGACATTTGCAAATCTGACGTTTTGTTTATCGAACAAGGATATAGTTATACCTTAATTATTTAATAATAGAGAAATAATGGAATGACTCCTTTATTCACCCAAAAGAAAGATATATATGAATGAAACACACAGGTAATCTAAAATCATTTTGGTTATTATATTTCATCATCCCATCTTCAGAAGACTCTATCTGATGGAAAAATCTATGTTCAATATTCAGTTATGGAGCATTTAGCTTTCAGGTGACAAAGCTTAATCCAAAATGAGAATATTTGTCTTCTGTAAATGAACATTGTTATTGGTTCAGAGTAAACTCCATCTTTTTTGTACTGGTTTATTTATCATAAATTAGCATTCAGCAGAAATAGATACATAATGAATCTGTATTACTTCCTCCTTTATTCTTAGAGCTACAACAATAAATTATATACTACACTATTATATTATACCATACTTCTATACTATTATACTATAGTATACTATGTGTCTCTTTGACTTATTAAGATGGTATTTCCACAGTAGCAAGAAGTAAATGATACTAGAAAAAGTGTTTTGTAGTATAACTAAGCATAACAATAGTTTATAGCTAATAAGACAGAATATTCTTTGAAATACATCTTATGGATTTAGACTTTACTGTTTTTGAGGCTCTCTCATGAGAAACTACTTCAAATAAAATATTCCTGAGAAAGAAGAAAATGATAATTAAGAACGAACTTATGGACTACTTTGAGGTAAAGAATTATGTCTTTAGCTAACAAATTTACCATTATGTTCATTTAAAATCTAAAATGAAGTACTATACTATTTTACATTGTTGGTCAGGGGCATACAGTAGGATGGGATGGGCAAGTCTTCAGCCTCATCTAGGAGAGCAGAGTGAATGTCCCGTGGAAGGGCTCTGTTGTAATGCTGGGTGCTTTACCTGAGGTTCGTTCAGAGGAATTCCAGAGACACAGCCACAAGGTTTCATGAGCGATACATCATTAACTTTTTCTCAGCCTCAAATTTCCCATGTCCAAAATGTCAAAACAGAGTTCTTAACTAAAGAAACTGATGGTGAGTTGAGAACCTGAGATCCAAGATAATGAAGGATCCCCATTCATGTAGGGTAAGTGTTTTCCACAGCTTAGGCTCTCATTAGAGAGCTCAGGGAGCACTAAAGAATGCACAGTCAGATTCATGACTCAGTAACATGACAGCAAGGGAACCAGCCAGGGAAGAAAATGCCTCTTTCTGTCTTTCTTTCTCCATCTCTCACACACACACTTTAAAAAAGAATTTTTTAATCTTGAGGGAAGAAGGTATAAAAGTAAACTTATTTTCACCTCTTCTGCTGCTTCTGTAGCAAATTATGGAATAAGCTGCTGAATATACTAAAAACAGTCAGGTGTATTTGTAAATAGATTAGACAGTGGAATCTGCACAGAATCAGTACATTGTGTAATAGTGACACAGGAGTCAAAAGAATATAGGGGAGAAGACAAAACCCCTTCAGATTTAAAATCACTTTAGAATCTTTCCAGAAAATGTATAAACAGGTTGATTCATACAATTAAGTGTTTTTAAAGTTAATTGCATGATATGAAAACAAGCAGATTTTCCTGATGTTCTGTAGACAAAAGATCATTGATTGACTCAAATTTTCTATTTTTCAGTTTTACTTTCCTGTATTCTCAGCCACCAGTTAGAAAAGTAATTTTGGTGCTATTGACTTCACATGTTCAATTTGTTCAATTTTATGAATATTTTTAATGCACATATTTTCTGAAGTAATTACAAAAGGCAATAGTAATAAATATTGATTGATCTAATGGAGTTTAAAATATAATGACTGTTTGATAACTTAAATGTAGACATTGCTTCTTACTACTTCTCTGATGGCCTCATTTAAAAAAGCACATTGCATAGTAACGTTAATCTATACATGAGTAGTTCTGAGGTTGTCTCCTCACATCCACAAAGAAACATCATTGGAACTGCATATAAATGTTTTATTTACTGATAAGGATAATTGAACATGAAGCACTTCAGTGAAGACCCAACATATGGGAAAAGTTACTCCATTCCGCAGTTTATTTAAAATTTATAGTGGGTATGGTTGCAATAAAAATATCTTTATGACCTCTAGCAGCTGTTCAGTATTTTCTGTAAGGTATTTTCATGGCTGAAGATACATTATTCTGTTATCCGTGCACCTCACACAATGCCATGTGTTGGAGGATGTGGGTGTTTAATAAATACTATTTGATGATAAGACTTAATTTAGACATGGCATTTGATGAATGCTTATGACTCATACATCTCACAGATGCACTTGGTTTTTGATTTTGTAGAAGTTGGGGAACCAACTTGGCACCTTAAAAAGCAATGCTGGTGCTTCTTGCACACTGTTCAGGCTGATGATGGGCTTATAGCAGCAACTCTTGCTTATTCTTAGCCATGCCATTTGGTGAAAAATCACTTGGTGACTTCAGTTGTGGCCTGAGGTTTTAATTGATTCCACAGCTCCCTGCACTAAGCCAAATACTTTGCAAATATGGGACCAAAATATCAGCATGGGAATGAGCATGTAATGTGTCATCATAGCTATTAGAGATAGCATTCAAAATAGAGATTGTATTGATGATGGACAGCTTTGATATAGGGAGGAATGTTCAGTTATTATGCAATTTTTAAATAAAATGCTCAAGGCTCACAGAGCCTTCTGGGAAAGGAGCATGGGGAAAAACAGTAAAATACAGGTTTTTATATTACTTTTAATGCATGTGGTTGATCTGATTCATATTAACTTCAATATGTCTCTGCTTTATGAAGCTAAACAATGTAAAGGTGAGTGCATACCACCCAATAGTAGTGTAATGTAACTCAAATATAACATTAAAGCTCTTAATTGTAAACAATAAACTGTGAGAAAGAACCACATAAATAAGTTGAGTTTGTGAATGTTGAACTGGCCTTACTGAAAACTGGATGTCTTTCCAAAGCCCAAACATCTAAACAAAATAAAGCCATGCATTAATCTTTGAAAGCTCACGTTCTGTATTGTTTTTGACTTTTGGTTTGCTTATGTATTTAATTATGTTCCCATGTAAAGTGCCATCTACCCTGGACAGAATTCTCTTCTCTTAGAAGTCAGGTTTTCTGTGGCTTTGCTTATTCCATATTCTCTCTCTACAGGGAGTGGGACTTCTTATCGCCTCCTTTTTCCCATTCTATTCCTCCATGGAAGCACCAACTCCTTTGTGACCCCACCTCGCTCCCCATCTTCTCAAAGCACCTCCCTCACCATGTCCACGGTTCACTGCCCTCCTCACAGATGTCACAGTGGATTTTAACCTCCAGGAGGGTAGCACACTGTCTGTCCTAGGAGTCCAGGAATGTGGTCAGTAATCAAATCTCGAATCCTAGTAGCCTTTGCCCAGGCACCAGCCAAGAGGTGCTGAGGTTTTGGATGTTGTCAGAAACTGCATAGACATTCAGGCAAAGAGAAGCAAACTTTTTGTTACCTTCATTCTGTTTCAGTTTAATTTTAATGTGCAGCAAAAATCTCTGTGGCAGATCTTGCAAGGTTGCATATCAGTGTTAAAACGTCTCGATTTTTCTAACTATGGGTGGGACTGGTTCTCTGCGGAGAAAGGCTTGCTCTTGAGGGCTCCCAGCACAGTTCTCATTAATTATTCTACAGTTCTAGAAGCGGAACACTGATTGCTGGGGAAAGTGTCAGTGAAAAATGGATTTCATTTTTAATGAGGCTTAGTGGTGGGATTTTCATATTCAACTTTCTGCACAATAAGTATGTCGAGCCTCATAAATGCTTGCTATGCATTGATGCTGACTTTATCCAAGTACTAAATCTAAAAGCATCTTCTCACAGTGCCTATTATAATAGTGTTTGACAAAATACCCTCACAGATATTGCAGTGCAGAATGAAATGATCTCATACACTTCTGAAAGACTTTTTCCATCTCTTGCCATTTTCATGTAACATTTGTAGAAGCCCTAGAAATAACTTCTGCTGTTTGGTGATGAACATTTTAAAGAAATCAAATACCCTTCCCCTTCCCTCCCTCCCTTTTTCTCCATCTCTTGATCCTCTTCCTTTTTTTTTTTGAGATAGAGTCTCTCTTTGTAGTCCAGGCTGGCCCTGAGCTCACTATGTAGCCCAGGCAAGCCTCAAACTCAGCAATCCTCCTGCCTCTGCCTCCCGAGTGCTGGGATTACAGGCGTGAGCCACCATGCCTGGCTCCTCTTCCTTTTTTTTTGTATATGTTGTCAGTGCAGAATGTTTCTATTCCTTGTGTGGAATTATACATGCACATAATACATTGTAATGGCCTTTTAAAATCCCCTTTGTCACCCTCCAACAGCTCTTCTCTTCTCCTTTTAAAAATATCTATCTCCCTACTTCCTATTATTTGTCCTTTATTTTGTTCTTTACTATAGTTTGGTCTTCTCATAAAAGAGAAATCATGGGATTTTTAAAAATTGAATTCTTTATTGGCACATTTTATATACAGCTCACAATTACACTCAACATTGGGGAATTTGTACCAGTATATGACACAGGTTAATTCTCATTTTTACCCATATCCCTACCCACCCCCACAACCCCCCATCTCCTATATACTTGTGCTTTCCTTTTCTTTTTAAATCATATTCTTTCCTTCATTATTTTCCCTACCACTTTCCCTTTGAATATTTCCTATTTCACAAAATCTATCATACATTCTAGAACTCATTTACATCTACAGGTTCTCATACCAGAGAAAAGATATGGTATTTGCATATCTGTGACCTATTTATTTCACTTATTCATGTGTCCTCAGGTGTATCCATTTGTGCATAAAAGACTGAAACTTGTGGTTGGCCGAGTAATACTCCATTTTATTAAAAAACCACATCTTCAGGCCAGAGATTTAGCTCAGTGGTTCCGGCGCCTGCCTCGCAAGTGCAAGGTCCTGAGTTGGATCCCGGTAAGCACACACAATGCTGGGCTTGGTGACTCACGCCCACCAGCCATCAATACCACATATCATAGTGCCGGGCATGGTGGCTCACGCCTGTCATCCCAGCACTCTGGAGGCAGAGGCAGGAGGATTGCTGAGTTCCCGGCTTGCCTGGGCTACATAGTGAGCTGAGGGCCAGCCTGGACTACAAAGCAAGACCCTGTCTCAAAAAAAAAAAAACAAAAACCCATCTTCTTTATCCAGTCTCCAGTTGATGGGCATCTTGGTTGTTTCCAAGATTGGGCTATCATAAACTGAGCTGCTATGAACATGGGTGCACATATGTCTTTACAAAATGATTCTTTTAATTCCTTCAAGTATATTCCTAGCAGGAGATTAGCAGGGTAAAATGGGACCTCTAATCCTAGTTTACTGAGGAATCTTCATACTAATTTCCACAATGGTTGCACAAGTCTACAATCCCACCAATGCTGAAGAAGGGTTCCTTTCTCCCCGCGGCCTCACCAGCATTTATTGCTGGTTAAGTTTGCAATAGCAGTCATCCTTTGTGGAGTTAGATGAAATCTCAGTGTTGTTTTCATCTGCATCTCTCAAATGACAGTGATGTTGAACATTTCTTCATATGCTTCTTGGCTGCTTTGTCCTCTTCCTCTGAGAAGTGTCTGTTCATTTCAGATGCCCATTTTTTAATTGCATCTTTAAATTTGGGAGGACTGATGTTTTTAGGTTCTTTATATATTTTAGATAGTAGCCCTTTGTCTGACAGACAGCTAGTAAAGATTTTTCCCATATTGTTGGTTGTGTTTTACCAGTGCCAGTGGTTTCTTTTGCTGTGCAGAAGCTTTTGAATAGGATGAGATTCCATTTGTTGATTCTTTCTGCTAGTTCTTGTGCTATAGAGATTTTAAACCAATGTCTCCAAGAGTTTTACCTAGTCCATTTTGCAGCAGGTTTAGTGTTGCTGTTTTAATGTTTAAGTCTCTAATCCAGTGTGATTTTAGTTTAGTACACAGTGAAAGAGACAGGTCTAGCTTTAGTTTTTTGGCAGGTCAAAGCCCAGTTTTTTCAGCACCATCTGTTAAAGAGGCTTTCTTTTCTCCACTGAGGATATTTGGCTTCTTTGTCAAAGATAAGGTGGCTTAATGTATCTGGAGTTGTTTCTGGTTCTTCTAATCTATTCCACTGGTCCTTGGGTCTGCTTCTTTGCCAGTACCATGCA